>JAOUZG010043906.1:6348268-6392437 GCA_026289955.1 Argiope argentata | reverse complement strand
AGAGAGAGAGAGAGAAGAATATATGATTTTGATAAAATATGAAATCCGAAGTGAAATAATGGGAACTGTAATCGGAATGATATTTCCATTTCTCCCTTATCATCCTCTTTTGATCTGGAAATATATCGGTTGAGTCATCAATTCAATTGATGTAGATGCATCTACTACTCATAATTCACACCTCTTTGATTCTAGTGGCCTGAATTGTTATCTGATCTTTCTGTTAATCTCTTTGATTGCAACATTTCGCGACGTTTAGAATGAATAAGTATTTTATTTGATTTGATGATATTATTTGTACGGCGTAAGGATATTAATCCATCTTAGAACATGAATTACGTTTGTATTTAGAACCCTCCCCCATTATGCAAAGATTCTATTCAAATGGAGTACTGATTATGATTAAATATCTTATACCTAACTTGATGTTTATGTTTCTTCTCTGAACGAAGTGTTTTAATCATATCATTTTAATAGATGTTACAAATATCTAATTCGAATAACATTATACTTTTTTTTTCTTTATAACGCACTTGAACATTCTTAATGAAATTAAATCCGGCGACACCATATTACCATTAAAAATGAAATAATCTAATTATTCATCTACTAACTACATTTTTTTTGCTTTAAGATTTAATTTTATGATTACGTATGTAAAGTACTCAAAAAGAAGAAAAAAACATATATATGCCTTAGCTTTCGAAATTCGTTATTGAATTAGTTTTAGTTATATTAACGTACCGTTGTAAAGCAACGCTAGGGCTATTTTGGGATGGAATTCTTAATTCTGAACAGCGTTCAGATGGCGAGGACGACACCTGAACTGTCATCCTCCTCTCCACATCACAACATCTGGAGGACGTTTAGCCCTGACGGAATTAACATGCAACAGACCCCTTTACAAGACGGTTTTTCGGTGGAATCGGGTCTCGAACCTAAGCCCTACGGATCACCAGTCGGGACCTTATCACGAAGCCACCACGGCCATAAATTCGTTGTTGAAGCAATAATTAATAATTTGGATTTGAATATCTGATAATTTTAATTAAATTGCAGCTCTGAAACGCATTTTTGAAAATTATACAATAATAATAATAAGTTTTCATAGTTAGACAATAATTTATTTGTTACTAAAAATGTTGTTTTTTTATTTAAAACTGGCGTAGAAAATTATTTTTATTTTATTTTATTATTTTATTTAACTATTTTTATTATTTTTACTAAGAAATAGTCACTGAAAAATGTCGAAATTTCGCTCGCTTAATTTTTAATTAAGTAAAATAATTTAAATTTAAAAAAACATTGCTACACATCGTTAACACAGATTCTGTCTTATTGTGGCACCCTTCACGCTACAAACCTACCCATAACCAGATGGCGTAACCCATCATGACTGATCAGTTCCACTGAGCAGGTCATCGAGTAACATGGCTAATTGATTTATATGATTACTTCGTATTTAAGAGGGTTCCAAAGTGACGTGAGTTATTTCTAATTACAAGCGGAAAGGATCTTCCCTGAAATTTTCTCACATAATTCCTAGTAAGAATATTATCCCCTTCTCCCAACTTTTATACATATTTTAGACCCAGGACTAGGCCATAAATACTATAAATACTGATATTCTTATTTGCGGAAATCACACATGAGCGCTTTGAGCTTCATAATATAATAAGGAAATTCGAATCACAATTGATATCAAAATTTGGCTCGTAACTACTGTTTCATAATTTATAAAATTCCATTTACCTAAATCTTCGTTTTTTTGGTTATGTTTTTGCATGCATTTCAATTAATAGACGGCTAAAAAGGATTTATTTCCACCTTTAATATTTATCCACACTTTATTTACTAAAAATTTGTACCAAATTTTATTCAGCAGGATCTAGCTCTGATTATTTTGTAATTATCGTGTTCGTTTTTACTTAGAGCCAGGAAACCAAACTTTCAGTGATTGGTTTGATTGATTTCATCTGATTCACAATTTGAGAGGCATCCACAAATTTATTCTTAAGACCAGTTACAAAATTTCATCCATTTAGCTCAAACCGATTTTAATTTATCGTGTTCACAAACAGATAAACGCAATTCAAAAAAAAGGAAGAAAAGAAAGAAGGGGTTGGGATTCAAGAAGTTTAAATATAAAAGATTAGACAAAATTCCGAATTCGAATTCTTTAACGATTACAATACTTTCGCTTCACGTACAAGAAAATCAAAAGCCAGTCTAAAATAAATAAATAAAATGCTAAAAGCTAAAAGAATAATATCAATAAGATTATAATTTTGTTTCCGAATTTGAATTTCATTTTCATATTATGGAGTAAAAATAAATTTCATTTTTATATGTGGGGTAAAAATAAATTTCGACTAAACTAATGTTAGATCTTTAAGGAATTAATTTTAGTACACTGTATTTGTTACATTTTTTACTGTAATGTTATTGAATTTCACAAAGTGTGTGCCTTTTTTACTTACCTTACACATTTTCAAGCAAACCTCTATTAACTTGCCTTATTTATTTTGGCTTGAAATAGAATTAATTGATGCATGTGTTGCCTGTTTTAATTTTCTTGTACAACCGTCGACCTTCAAAAACAAAAATGAGTGCTCTCGAGAAGATTTAGTAGTTTCGAAGAAGGCCAACTTCGCTGCTTTCACATTTTAACCAAACGTGCAAAAAAAGAATTGATGGAAGTGTCTGTGTCGCAATGTTATAATGGACGAGGAGCCAAAAATGCAAATCCTTTCCACCTCTTAACGAATTTCACACTCCGTTTCCTTATTTGTATTCATTATGCATTTAAATCCTGGTCTTCAAGAGGTGAACCGCCGTCAAAAACGAGACGCACATTTCCAATGACAGCTCTGTGTAAAATAACATCTGCTTCATCATTGCCCATAACGACACGACGATCCTTTTGAAGACCTAATCTTGATTTAAAGCCTTTGCAAGTAAAGAAAACATGTTTGTGTATAGAAAAATAGCTAAAAAAATTACAAAATTACATCAAGTGCATCATTCTAAGATTATTTTTTAAAATACTTCTTTGTAATTATGCGCCTGCATTAGGATGGTTTTAATGCGGGAAAATAAGGATGAGAGGAATGGTGATGTGTTTACATTCAACTCCGAAGCTGTTGTTGCTCTCGCGTCCAGCTTTACAACGGAAGGAGAGGTGCAGTAGCTTCTAAGGTTATGATAGACAGACTCTCCGACCTGCCGCGAAGGCACACAGATTAACCATAAAACTGAATGACCGGACCACCTGAACAACAACACTGGCGGAAACTGTGGGTGAGTCCTAATGGCCATCATCGAACACGTTACAGCCCTCCCCGTAGGAAGTACGTTCCGTCATCGATGGGAGAAGTCCAACCCTCATCTATTAATGTACCCACCAAGGGTGGTGAGATCCAACTGCCATACCGGAGACATCTCATCCCGAATTACGAGATGTCCCCCCTAAGGGAAGTTTCTGAGTGTATAAACCCCTGACCCCCGAGGGTAGAAGTCTGACTTCTGCTCACACACGTCACAACCCTTTTTACGGGGAAACTTCATTAATGCTTTGCATTTATTTATCCACAGATCGTAATTTACGATCTGAAACAGAGAACGATCGCATCTCATCCGGTACCCCAAGTGGTACTACTCTCGACATGGAGTACTTTGTGACAGATTTAACATGCTCCAGCTGCCACACACGCAGAGAGTCTTCGGCTAGCGAGTTCAAACGTACAGCTCAAGGGATAAGAATCCAAGGCCCAAATAATCACGCTATCCTGACCCGGGGGTGGGCATATTCTTCCGCGTATTACCCCTTAGTAAGATAGAATTCTTGAAAAGGGGTTATATCTGAATACTGAAACGTACAATACTGTTTTCTAATGTTATTTACTCCAAAATCTTGTATAGGTGAATCAATTATTCCTTAAATTTATTTTCAGTTCCTTTATTAATTCGCTAATTTTAGATAAAATTTCAATATCTTTGTAAGGTGTGGTCATGTTTGGAGTTTCATAAAACCAAAATTTACGGTTTTGATTTCTAATATTCTAGTGATATCAATAATTGTGGTTAACCAGTTCCCATAACTGTGCAACTTGTTAAGCATTTCTTGAATAACTAATTCGACGATTAATATTCCGGAAATTAAGTTCGTACAATAGTTGGGACTTGAGAGTTTGTTCACTTTTTAGATAAGCTCTTTCTCAAAAACTAGCAACATTACATGGTGTAAAAATTACATACAAATAATGCTTTCCGAATTAGGGCAGCTATATATTTTACAAACAGTGCTGTATAGAAAAAAAAAACAAATTCTATTATGGAGAAAAGTAAATATCTTAATCTTTAACTGTAAAATTAATTTTTATGGTAAAAACATTATAAAGTATTTCCTTTTTAAAAAAATCGGAGTAGATCAGAAATTCGTGTCTCACATATTGTGTTCAAACAATTTTTTAGACTTGATACATTTTTCTTTCGTTTGATTGATTATATCAGTAATTGAATTCCGTGCTTAACGGATTTTTCATCACAATTTACAGAAGGAAAAAAATCTTTAAAGCGTTATGACAACAAAGAAGAGTATCCAATTTTTTTTAAAAAAATATGTTAAAAATATGTTATTATTGAGTAATAAACAGAAAATAAAGGTTCTTTTTTTTACTTGCTTAAGAGTTTAACGTTGATTATTCCCAGATCTGCTATTTTGCTGCAAGTTTTTTTTTTGTTTTAATTATTAAAGTTCCATTTTAAACATTAAGGTTATTTTAAAATGGACCACATTATTTTCAGCCCCGATCAGATGACGAGGATTCGGCATCCTGGCACAAAGGTAGCGCGTCTTCCTCGTGATCTGGGCGTCCCGGATTCGAGTCCCTTTTCGTGCAAGGTTGTTCTTTTGTGTTCTGTCTGTGAGGCGTGTGAATGTTCACCCCCGTAAAAAGGGGCCGTGCAAGCGAATGTGAAGAGTGTGTAGCTAAAGATGTACTCTTGGCCCTAGTTGGCTCTACTTCAAACAAGAGACACTTATTTCGGCTTAATCCGATTATGCATCTGCGGGATTGTCCATGGCAAGTGCCATTAGTAACAACAACATAACAGATGATGAGGAGACACATAAGCTGGATTTACTACTAGAACAATTAATCAAATATTAGTTCAACAGAAACTATGGAGATTACTTGAACAGGTTATTCAGAAAAAACAGAAGCAAATTTATTTAAGGCAAGTCACTTTTAACGACCAGCTGTGAATTGGTTATATTTAATTTAAATAAATCGTTGATATATAACTTTAATCTATGATTCCTGAAATGTTCAGACATTAAAGTAGTGGTATTTTAATTACCTTGCACATGTTCTGTTTATTGTGTATATGAGCATTTCAAATGGAGTTTAGTTCCGTGTTGTCATAATACTATTAAAAACATACATGTCTGTTTCATGTATCTTCTAACATTAACAGTATTATGACTTCACTATTTTTATTCAATTTTGTAAAAACTTCATTCATTCAGATGAATCTTTCTTTAGCTTTCACTAACGAAAGAAAATACCAAGATTCAATTCAAAAAGGTCTAAGTTTTATTTGATTTTATTCATAATTATTTTCAAAAAGTTTTAGAAATTAAATTTTAAAAACTGCTAAAATTCTGGAAAAATTTAGGAAATCGTTATTTCAATTTTGAAACTATGTAAATTTTATTTTTGTGCGATAATATCTTCGAAACTTATCGCTGGAAAACATAGAAATTCAATGTATTTTTGATTAATTAAAATTTAAAAAATCGTTCCAAGGTGTAATTTTTTTACTTTCCAAGATATAGTAGGCCATATTTACTAGAAGAAGTCAATCGGTCTTCCCTGTTGAGCGCCAATACACATCCGCATAAACGCATTTATCTTTGTCATTAGTAGAGTTTAGCATGTATGGCTAGAAAAAATTATTAAATAAAACTTACTTTAAGTTTTGCTAACGAAATATAGCTAAAACACAGCGCAATAAAATTAATTTAAATCTTACTTGTAAAAATATTTTTCTCTTTTCTCGAATTTGCAAACTTCTTTGCAAAGCATTATCGTATTTGCACATATTAATATTTCAAAATTCCATTATTCGAAAAACGAATTTTAACTTGCTCTTATGAAATCACTTCCCAGTAAAATTTTCATAAAATATTTTAAATTTCTTTTTCACCCTTCAACTTTCGCAAACACTACAATTATTTCTACCACCTCAATTATTTGCTGAACCATCTTAAGAAAACACTTTTCCATTGTCCAGCGACTTCCTTCCAGACAACTTGTTGCGTTTGGCTACACACTAACGACTTTCGCTCCCTGTCTCTTTACTTGTGCAATTGGAGAAAGCACAGCGTGCGATCATACATTGAAATTGGAAAACGACGCTCGCAGTTACTGCGTAATGGGTTACATTCATTTAATAAGAAGAAACAGAAAGAACAAAACACTCTTTGACGTCCCATTTCAACTCCTTGAACACTAACTGTGAAAGAAAAAAAAATTCCCAGACTGATAAGTTGTTAAAAATTAACATCCAGCCGAGGCACCGTCGAGCGGATCATGTTTTAAATTTTTGCTTTGAGCTCACAGGAATTTTTTCATTTCCTTTTATGCAAAGTATATAGACAGAAAATATTGCAATCGACGAACATATGATCTTGGAATTTCGCTGAATTTCCATAAATAGACAGATGTATCTTCCTCAGCCCTAAGAACCCATTTTTGGAAATATATTCGTCTATCTACGTATTCGATCACTCATAAATTCAATAAGCTTAGCCTATAAAATTTGACATGCATTTTCCTAAACTTGGAATTTCGATGAATCTCCGTAAATAGACAGACGTATCTTCCTTAACCCAAAGAAGCCATTTTTGGAATTATATTTGTCTATTTGCGTATTCGATCACTTATAAACTCAATAATTTTGGCCTTTAAAATTTGGCATGCATTTTCTTGATCTTGGGATTTCGATGAATCTCCGTAAATAGACAGACGTATCTTCCCTAACCCAAAGGAGCCATTTTTGGAAATATATTTGTCTATCTACGTATTCGATCACTTATAACTCAATAAGCTTGGCTTATAAAATTTGACGTGCATTTTCTTGATCTCGGGATTTCTATGAATCGCCATAAATAGACAGACGTATCTTCCTTAGTTCGAAAAAGGCATTTTCGGAAATATATTTGGAAATGTATTCGATCACTTATAAACTCAATAATCTTGGCCTATAAAAATGGCATACATTTTCTACACAGCAACTGTAGATATCAAAAACGAGCATGATATTCGATTATGAATAATCTTTTTTATTCATCCATGTGCATTTGAATTTGACAACTCAGTAATACAATTTTAGATGGATGAAATTGTACACATAATTTTATTACAAATAGGGTTAATAATGCCTACATATATTTAGTACTTACAGATTACAGAAATCGGAAGGGATTATCCTTATCTCATTTTCTGATAGAGTTAAATAGCATTGCATTCTAAATAACACTCGCATCATAGTAAAGGAAATTGAACATGCATTTTATAATTCGTTTTTACTAATTCCGTTCAAAATTCGAAGCAAATATTCAATTCTAAAAAATTGCGGTGTTTGTGAGTAATTTTGCTCAGACATATACAAATCAGAGCAAGTAAGCTCTTTAATCTTTAGGTAGATTTTATCTAAAATAATCTTTAGGTAGATTTTATCTAAAATTTGTGTAAAATCCAGCCGCTTTTGGTTTCCAGCTTGTTCGCAGGAAATACTGATTTTAAATAATTGTATATATTAAAAAATTTCTTATACACAATCTGATATTTATGGGTTTTACAAAGAGGTGTTTTTAAATAATGAATGTCATGTTATTTTCCCAGTTTTTTATTTACTCTGATTCCTGCTTTTATTGATCTCCCTAAAAAGGCAAACAAACCACGTAATGTCATGTTTAAGTAAAAACGTATCTTTTTGAAGTATCTAATTGCTAGCTGTCTTAAAAAGTACTGTATATTCAATTTCGTATTTCTCTTGGTAATTAAAAGTTGATTTTAACATTTAATTACTGGGCCGGGGGAAGCCTGGTTGTAGGGCATTGGATTCATATCCCATGGGATGCGAGTGCGAAACCGCCAACCGAAGACTCTCCGTGTGTGTGTGGTGGCTGGCACGCGTTAAATCTCTCATGGTCACAAAGTACTCCATGTCGAGAGCAATACCACTGAGGGTACTTGATCAAAAGCGATCTTTCTTTGTTTCAGATCGTAAATAGTCTGTAGATAAATAAATGCAATGCATGAACGAAGTCCACCTCGTAAAAAGGGTTCGTGGCGTGTGTGAGCTAGAAGTCAGACTTCTGCCCGCGGATGCTGAGGGTTCAATACCACAAAAAAATTGTTAAAAACAAAAGTAATTCTTGATGACTTTTCCAAAGAATATAAGAAAAAACATAATCGTCATTAATTAGCATTCAAAAATGGGGTTAAACGTTCGTAAAAATAATAAAATATCTTGTATTAACCATAATACATATTTGATAATAAAAATAATTCAATAGTTAAATTAATAAATAATTTAGGTTGAAAATATTTTATTGAAAATAATAAAATTGTTATTTATTAATTTTTTTTACTTATAAGATTTATAAATAATACGCAAAAATATTTTTAAATTAAAAAAAAATACACATTTTACTTAGTAATTAATTTAATAGCATTTGAAATATATTACTTAGAATTTTAAATGACACAAAACTTCTTTTTTTTCTGTGCGATTATATACTCGCTCTTTATTATTGAGAAACAACTACTCAATATTTAATAGGTCAAAATATTAATTAAAAGCTCAAAAAATACTGTCAACAGCGAATTTTCACACTACAAAACTTATTTACCTCGAATTTTGTAACTTTAGGTCCATTGAAACTAAATTGTAGAATCAGGAGATGATTCAAAAGGAAATGAACATGAAAATGATTATCATGAAGCCTCTATTTTAACAATTATTCAATTTAATTTCACATTTTAAAAGCATATAAATGATTTATTTTTAGGCTAATTTATTATCGTGTGAGAAAATGATGCTGTTTTCGTTAGGAGGTTTTGAATAATTGAATTCCATGAATAATTGAAGCTGGAAATTGCGTAGGCAATGTATAAAACATAAATGACTATGTTCATCGACTTCTTTTAACCGTATATATATTTTTAACTAATTTTACCAGTATTGTATTGTTATTATGTATGCTTCTTTGGATGTAGATGCGTTTTAAAAAGATAAACCTGCTTTTACCACCATTGCTTTATTATTACGTATGCTTCCTTGACAGCAGACGGGTTTTTAAAAGGTTGACGTAGAACTATGATCATTATAGCTGTTATACATCATAGCTGTTATTTCATCTCAAAATAGATACAGATTCAAACTTTGTTTCTAGAAAAATTGAAAGTGAAAAAATTATAATTATATGTACATAACTATATATAATATAGAAAGAGAGATCCGATAGAGAAGTCTCTTGATTGTTTCAAACCGATTTAAAATGGTTAATGATTTAAATTAATTAAGGCAAATAATGAATGAAATAAATAATAATGTTCTCTCGTGATAACTTGAAAGTTGCGATCGTAGACTTCATTTTTATCATGTCAGAACATGATACTGTTTTAGGAATGAGGTTTTGTGGCGTCAACAAAAACCCGTAGGCGAAAAATAAAAAAAAAATCCGTAAGCGAAAAATTTAAATTTTATTATCTGCGCGGGCATCTCAAAAAAATCAGCTTTTAATAACGTGCTGCTACTGCATTTACAAAAGCTCTGATTAAAAGAAATAAGTTAATGACAACGGCAAATAAAACCTAGAAAAATGTCATTTTGAACACGTGATTACATGAAATGAAATATATAGGAAATGTGAAATTTTTTCAAACAATAACTGTGAGACATAGTTTTTTTGGATCGCTTGCGATACTAAAGTGATTCATTCGATGAAACGATTAAAATGAATCAAAATATAATTTAACTCGCACGAGCACGTGATGCTTGGCCGTTCAAGAAATGATGTTCTGATATGATGCAGTGAAATATGCATAGCAGATTTTATTTTAACCTTTTTTTTTTCTTATTTTTGTTTGTTTCACTGTTAACTTCCCAAATGAGCGAATCAGAGTGATTAAATAAGTTTATATTCCAAAATAAATAAATAAATAAAAATGTAATAAAGTTGTTACGATCTTATTTAAAAATGTAAATTTTTAAATACGTTTTATTTAAAGCTTATAATATAAATAATTTTCAAGGTCATATATATAATAATTATATCATTATTGTATGGTAATAAGCATAAATTGTTGGTTAAAATTTAACTTGATGTCCAAGCAATGTTTTGTAAGATTTGCCAGCATATATATCTGTCATTCTGTTCTATCAATGTAATCAAATACGATGACAAAAAAAAGAAAGAAAAATGACCGTGTGACGTAATGGAAATTCAAAGGGCGAAAGGGAGAAGAGTTATCGCCTCTCATATATTACCAGCCCTTCTCCAACGAAGGCCGCGATTAAGCAGTTGGGTCAGACACTCGAGCTATTTTGCTTCCTCGTAACTCGAGGTCACTTCATAGAATTTTATCACTACTTGCCTTCGTTTATTATCATTACAAGTCCTCTGTTGAGCATCTCCTCTGTATTACATAACTTTGAAATTCATTCAATAACAGCACCTGGATTAGGGAAATGGTGATATAAAAGCGTGTCTTTCTTGTTACATCTCTATGGAAAATACTTTAAAAAAACAACAAATTTAATCTGAATTTATTGCTACAAAAAGAAATGTTTTAAAACAAGAAAATTTTTAACAATAGTTTTCTGTTACGAAATCACTCGGCAGAATTTCAGCATTATGACAACTTGAATAATATTTATATTCATTTCTTCAAATTTTAGGAATAATTAGGAGGGAGCATTATTATTCAACAATAGATAATATATTGGATAACAGAACCCATATATAAATGTTTAAGCATAATTTTTGAGCAGTTTCGTGGCCGAAGAGAGAGGACTCTGTGTAATTTTAAAGCTTCCGATTTATTCCATCCCGGAGTGCTTAATTTATGTACTCGAAAAAAGAGAAAAAGACTGACATTCGCTCACATCATTGTAAAAGATATAAAAAACAGAAGAGACTGAAATATTTATCTCAGTGATTTTATACAATGCGATTGTGATAGGGATTCTTTGTCACGTGTAGAAATTAAGAAAGGGAATTTAGACATCTTTTAAAAGAATTTTCTAAACCTGATATACTTTTATCCCTTCACTCGGAGCGTGTGAAAGTGCGAATTAAAGCAGTTTTACAGAGCTCATGATGGCTTATTAAAGTAGAAAAGGTGGAACAGGAAGAGAACATTTTAGAATTAAATTAATGTGGGTTAAATAAGATAAAAATATATCAATACAAATTAAATATTCGAATTTAATTTAGATTTATATATGTATAAATATTCCTTTGCAACGATATCATTGACGGATTTAACATATCTGTACATTAGACTATCATAAAAAAAAGGTTAGAATTTTATAGAAAAATAAAAGTTTCTGTTCTTTGTAGTATTTTTTTTTGGGGAATCAGACGCTAAACTCCTCAACTCTGGCTACGATACTTTACCAGTAATAATATATAAATACATTTCATACGCCATAGGTGATTTCACTGTGAAATATATCGCTTTTCAGTTTTGAAAATGTTAACAAATACTTGTTTAAAATTTTCATTAGCATAGTAGTATTTCAGAAAATTTTATTTCCATGAATACAGGGGAAAAAAGCTAACATATTTTACTTCATCGAAAAAAATATATTCTTGAAAGTTTCTTGAGTAGTGCTCATTTTGTTCAGCATCTTCTACAATAAGAAGTAAAATCAAGTGAGAAAACTGTCTTGATAGAAAATATTTGATGATAAAAATTTCATTGATAGCATATTTAACCCTATGTATTAGTACATCATACATTTGTTTGGGCAAAGCCGCACAATTTCGTTTTGATCTTCACCGAAATCAGGGAGAAGACAGGTTGAATTTTCAAGTTCGTTTTATTCCACCACAGGAAGCAGGCATTATGTACAAGCAAAAGACACGTGCACAACACAGAACGACACAAAACGGAATGACGAAAAAGCTGATGTGTAAAAAAGGGGGCGGGAAATCATTATCTCTGGTCTTAAATACCAAGATTTTGATAAAGAAAATATTTTTTCACAGTTCTTATATAATAAGATTTCGATGGGGATTTTCACAATACATGCCTAACAGCCAGGGAAAACACAGGGATCTTTTAAAAAGAATGTGCTTGGTTGGACAATTTTCATATCTCTCATTGAGCGTGAGAATCAGTGGCTTTTATCCGATATAGCAATTTACACAGCTTTTGTTTTATTAATTAACTAGAACAAATGGAATGAATCAGGAAATAAGAAAATATTTTAGAATGATGTTTTAGGGAATGAATATCGGTCGCCGGTTTACCATTTTAGGTGTAGCGGATAATGCTAGTCCCGAACTCCCAATCTTATGGTTAGTAGCCGAGTAACATATCCGTTGGGCCAAAAGTGCACTTCGGTCCGAGAGATGTTATCTGGCTTATATGCATAGCAATCACCACAATGTTACTATGGCTGACTTAAATTGAAAATTAAGAATTTGATTTGAATTTAAAGTGAGAGTTTAAAATATCATTGCATATATATATATATATATATATATATATATATATATATATATATATACAGAGAGAGAGACTCTTTAATCCTGGAGTATTGTATCATAAATAAAAAAAGGTTAGTGCAAAGCATTAAAAATATTATAGTACTTTTTTTTCTTAATAGTTGGAGATTGTCGATTATTATTATTTTTTGCATAGAATTTTCTCACCAGTTTATACTCATTTTCAAAAAGCTACTATTACTTCCATCAGCAATTTATATGCATTAAAATTATTCAAAAAATGTAATTTTCAGCTATGTGGCTGTTGTTGCGTCGACGCGTTCACTTAAAAAATAAAATATTCATCTTCAGGTAAATCTTTCGACCTCCTTCAACTTTCATTCGCTTCACCTGGTGCTCGTAAAGAGGCGATGTTTGCACTTTCCAGCAAGGCCCAAAAGATTAGTGTTTGCTCCGTCCCTCGTCTAATTATGCCGCTTTTGCCAAAGTCAACAGGTAGTGAGCGCTTTGGAGCTGTCAAGATGATAAATGAAAGGCTCGCGCTCAACGACCCCTCTGTGCCTTTAACAGCCGTTAAAACTCCGCACAAATCGTTTTAAATGAATGTACTCAAAATTAATATTTAGAAGATTCTGGGGGCCGTGGGACTGAATTGAGCTCAGATTCAGAATCGCAAACTCATTTGAGAATTTTCCAACTCAGAAATTTATTTCGTTTCGATTAATTGTGCACTAGTTCTCTGATTTGCAGAAAATATTGATTATGTTTAATTTCGTATAAATATTTCAGTTATAATGTTCATAATTCCCCCAATAAAATATTTTTAAGCATCGATTTGTGATAGTCATTAAAGTAATGTTAGTTAAATACCTTTGCATTATTTTAATACCTTTACAACTCTGCTATTTCATATGTACATAAACTTTGCTAAGGGAGTAATATTAAAAATTTAAGTGTTGTGGTAATCTATTTTTAATTACACATTGTATTTTGCGGTAATGTAATTTCATTGTCTAATTCCAAATATAAATTACTCATATATGAAACATAATCCTTCTTCTTCAGCTTTTAATATTGAAGAAAATGGGTAGAATAAAGAAATGGGGAAAAATATGAAGAATAATGAAGAAAATACATAAATATGCATAGAAAGCAATTATAATACATATTCTCATACAAGTTACTTTGGCAAAGGGGCATAATCCTTTTTCTTCAGCTTTTAATAATGAAGAAAATGCATAGAATGAAGAAATGTGGAAAAATATGAATGATGAAGAAAATGCATAAATATGCATAGAAAACAATTATAATATATATTCCCATACAAGTTACAAAAAATTTTTACGCATAAGAAAATTACCACTTTTTGAAAATGAAAACTTAATACAGTAATTTTTTAATTAAAAATTATATTGTTCAAAAATCAAAGAATTAAAAACAAGAATTTATACATATTTATTTTAAATTATGAAAAACAGACTCATAATAAAGAAATCGATAGATATAAAAGAATAAACATAGCAATGAAAATTTTGAATTATGATGCTCATTCTTGAAAAATTTAGGATAATGTCTAAATTTGTTGCGATGCCTACTTTTTTTCAATTTTAGATTTCATAATTCAAATATATAATAAACATAGCTTATTAATATGTAACGCATGGTAGCAAAATAAGTGTTACAAAATAATAATAAATTAATAATTTTTATTATAAACAATAAAATTTGTTCTACACTCATCACAGATATAAGAATGTTAACTTTTCGTATCCATTTTGCTTGAAAAGTTAGGCTTGAAAAAGATTCAAAATTCTGAATTTCAAAAGCCACTAGCGTAAAAAAAAGGTTTTTCTTTAAATTTAATGAGAATAAAAATCCAAAACTATTATACAAAACGTTTATTGTGATTAGATTCTGATTGGTGATCATTATTTCAATTTTAAAAAATTAAATATTTAATTAGACTGTTTCGTTAGCAAGATAGATTTATTTAAAATCCTCGAAGATTTAGATCCCTTATCTTACGTACGACACCAACTATTCCCTTCTCCCAACATTTCAAATTATAGTATCTCGCTTCAGCATTCCATGGTTATCATCTTCTTATCAAATCCGTTAATTTTTTTTTCTCTCATTGAACTTTAGACTGTAAATCAAAATACTTCAATAAGTCTATTTGATAGATTTTAAAATTAAATGAAGTTTGAACCTTTTTTATCTCTCTATTAAAAATACAATGTGTGAGCAATGAATCTGAAATATTCAACAATTTCCCTTCAGAAGTTGCTACTGCGTATATTTCTTGACGATAACTGAGATACGAACAAATATTTACATTTTCTGCCTCTTTAAAAAAATATTATCAATATAGTTAAACGTTATCTTTGAAAAGTTGATAAAAAGGATCAATAGAAACGCAATTTCTGAGCCTCAAAAATTTTTATCATCTCCTTATAGTATTTATTCCTATAAGGAGATGATAAAATTGTTTTAATGATAAAAAAAATTTCAGTAAGTGAAAAAAAATGGAATATTGAGAATATAAATAAGACGGAATATTGATAATTTGAAAGTATTTTCTATCCCAATAAATTTGATTGCCCTCATGTAAAATATCGCATGTTGATATTATATCGATAATACAGAAGCAATTAATTAATTTCTTTTTTTAAAAAAAATTATGATTACATTCTGAGTTCTAATCTCGAATTCAATAAAAAAATGTATTAATCTCTTATTTCACCATTTTTTTTAACAAAGAAAGAATTTATTTCAACAACAAATTCGTGTTTTAATCTTTTTTGTATCCTCACTACGTTTAATTGATTTGTTGGACCCTTTCCTAAATTTTAGGTATCGTGTATTCTATTCAATTATTTAAACTGTCATTAGAATTTAGTTTTATGTAACATGAAAAAAACGGTCATCAAAGAATATTTAACAACGTTTTTGTCTTCTTCAAAAATACAAACGAATTTTAAAAATATGGAGTATTTTAGGAAATTCTTTGAAACCATTTAAAGGCTTTTTTTTCTCCTCTTAAAATCAATGAATAGCTTGCACGATTATTAATTAAAAAGCCTCAAGAAGAAAGTTGTGTTTATGTTTACTTATCCAAGTTATTAAACATTTAAATAAGTTAATTAAATAAATAACATATTTAATAAATCATTAAATACTTTGAAAGTAGTTTTTCGAAATGTGAATATTTGGTTTCTACAATTTTTTATGGCCTTATGGTTTTCTTTTTATAACTGAATTTGTCTTCTTTTTATTTAAAAAAAACTCAAAAAAGTGGTTAAAAAGAAACTAAGAGCGAAAGGTGAAGGAATTTTGTTAATTTAATATATTTTATGGCAGTTTACCCAGTAAATAAATAGGGATGTTTATTTTATTTCAAGCTAGGTTTCTTAAAAATTAATTTCGATAATTATTAAATTAAAAAACATGTTTTTGTTAGAATTTTTAAAATGGCGCCATAAAAAAAGAAATTTTACTTCCATTTAAAATGATTTATCTGAGGAATTTTCTTCTTATTTTTTTCATTTTATATTGATGAAGTTAAGTTAATAAACAACTGCCAATAATTTATTTACCTGCTTCATTCATTACTATCCAATGGAAACTTTTCAAAAACTACAAAACTTCCTTTCAAAATATTTTTAAAAAAATCATAACCTCAGAGAATAAATTTTTCCAGCAGCTGGAAAGTCAGCATATCCACAAAATTCTACTATTTGAATGACTTAATTTCGATTACAATTTTCTTTTTGAAAACAGGCTCTATCATAAACAGAAGAAAACTGTTGTTGCTGTTTCTGTATTTCCTTCTTTTTTTCTTTTGTTGTTGACATTGAAATCCAGTGTGTTCTTCTGAGTCAAGAGAGAAAGTGACACCGTTGCCCATTTCATATAATTTATGGCAGGCTAAATAAAGACAGACGATTAATGAGTCAACAATCATTCTTGGCTGTTATTTTTCTTCCATTTTTTTCTTCATTATTTTTATTTTACTGTGGGGAATTAGTGACGCATCAGAGATCAACTGAAACTTTTGCGCAGGTGGAACTTCCGGATTCTAGTTAATTTCCATTTTTTTTTGTTATTCTTTTAATTTCACCTTGAATTATTTTGTAAGCGCTTTTTTTATTAACATCATAATCAATTGTTTTTAACTTTGTAATAACAAATCAAATTTTAAATCAGCTAATTGTGAATTAATCACAGTTGTAAAAACAAATGTCTTCGGCGAAAATGTGTTCAACAAATTTTAAAGGGAAGAACAATTTTTTAGACAATTTTCAAGTAAAAAACAACAACATGAGCTATGACTAATTAATTGCCTTGTTTAAAATTTGTTTGAACACTTTTAGTGAGAAAACTCATTATTTATTCTAAAAATTGTTTCTCTTAACAAGTAGTTTACTGTTTGATATTTTTTACATGTAGTAAGAATATAATATCTGGAAGCCAATTAAATCAGAGATATGGTAAAACAATTGATTAGGTAATCATAAGTATTCACACAAAGGCATTTAAAAAAGGAAGGGGAGAAACACTGTCTGGGGTCTGATTGTTTCTTTTTTTTAACTCATCGATCCTGTTTCCTAATCAATCAAATAATTCCAATCTTTATCACTAGAACGTATTATCATGTTATAGATCAGTGTTTCCCAACGTGGGGCCCACGCCCCTCAGGGAGGGGTGTCTCGCTGGGGGACAATTTGAAAATGGATTTGATTCAACTTTAACCCTTTCACTCCGGGCTATTTAAATGCAATGCTAGATATCGGTGCCAAAAATTTTTAAAAAAATTAATTTTTAAATAAAAATTAGTTTTTCATTATGTTTTGAAGTTTTACTGACTGTGTTTTGTTAACAGTTTCATAAGGGTTTATTCCTAGAATCCATCATTTATGTTTCTTAAGTGAACAAATCAATTTTTTAATGCTAAATATTATGTATGTTATTTGGGGAGGGCGTGAAAACTTAAGAAAGGTTAAAGTGGGGCATGGCACAAAAAAGTTATGAATCACTGTTATAGATGTTCTTCTTTTAATATTATTTGTTTGCATTATTTATCATGGAATACTGGATAATTATCTTCATTTTTTAATAACTTTCAAACTATTAATATCTTAAAATATTTTAAATCTTTATATCTTTTTTTAAAGATTTTTTGAGGCTCATCCTGAGTACCAGAAACTCTTCAAAGGTTTCGCCGACGTCCCCAGATCAGAGCTGCCCAAGAATGGCAAGTTGTTGGGACATGCCCTCTCGGTCATGTACGCTATCAATGCTATTGTGGACAATCTGAATGATCCCGAGAGCCTGGTTCAAGTGTTGGAAAAGATCGGAATCAGTCACGGACCAAGGAAAATAACCGGATCGCATTTTCAGGTAGAGCAGCGAATTCTGTTTGGAGTTCTTTAAGCCAATGTAATATACAGAATGCCCATTCTAATCATGGTTCATTAACTGATTTCTGAACTTTTTATAGACATGCATTTATTTTCAGTTGGAAAAGTATTCTAAACGATATAATGATTTAAAAATCCCTTTTGTTTGAATCTGTACCAATTGAAGGTCGTGATATGAACCTGCGACGCTAGGACCAGTAGTCGAGTAGCATAGCCACTATACTAAAAGTCTACTTCGGTATCGTAGATGTTATCTGGCTTATGAAGCTAGCACCACAAATCCATGCATATAATGCTTAAAAATTTGAGGTATCTAATTTTCATGAAGACCCCCGACCCTGCTAGGTTTTTTTTAGTAGTATATTTTTAATATGCAAACATTTTTATAAAAATATTACTTTTTGCATTTAATTTTGACAGAGTTACGAATTTTTGCCTGTATAATTTAGAATAATTCAATAATCGCTTCGAGGAAGATCTACCAATCAACACACACACGTTCTTTCTTTCAGCTTCTGTTGTGATGTTTTCGAATTTCTTAAATGGAACCTGGATTTGTTTTCGCTCTGAGCTCATTTATGTGATTTATAAATCATATAAATTAAAGACGAGTTTAAATTAGAAAAGCCTGTTTTTTAATTTTTTTCTTACTTTCTGTTTTCATGTTAATTCTAAATTTGTTTTCTTCTTTTTCGACAACTGTCCACAACATCTTCAAACCTGAAAATATTTGCTTCTTATGCACTGGATAGAATGAGATTATGCAGCTTATATCTAAATTAATAAATTTTTGAAGCTAAAATTGCTATTCTTGTTAAATTTTTTCTGATTATCATGTAGCGTTAGCCTTGTAAGCCAGATAATATCCTTCGAGCACAAGGGTCCCTTTTGCTTGATCGGTATGTTACTCGGTTACATGCCCAAACGTCGCAGATTCGTACCGCGACCTTCAATCGCCACATTGGTGACCTTGATAATGCAACCTTCCGCAACAGTCGTGGCGCCACCTACCCGCAGCAAAATCGTCAGACTCACTTGACGAAAAGCTAAAAGCAAAACAAACAAACAAAACCGTCAGACCCACTTGACGAGCAAGCAGCAATTCGCCATAACACTTGGCTCAATAATAAATCGTTCGCTTCTTCGCCGACTCACTGGTGGGGAAGTACTGTAGCGTTAGACTTGTAAGCCAGCTAATATCCTTCAAGCAGAAGGGTCCCTTTTGCTTGATCGGTATGTTACTCGGTTACAGGCCCAAACGTAGCAGGTTCGTATCGCGACCTTCAATCTCTACAATCATATTGTATATTAAGATACTTTTTTCTGGTGAATGCTATATCAAAATAAGTTACATTCAATTTCACAATACATATTGAAGCCTGCTTTTAATTTCAGAATCTCGCTGTAGTGTTGATAAATTTTCTTAAAGAAGCTCTGGGCCCAAGTCTGATGGACGCGACTGCTGAAGAAGCTTGGCGAAAATCTCTGGAAGTTGCAAACAGTCTCATCATCAAAGCTCTGGAGATAAAAGAGTCTTAAAAACAAAACTATAAGATTTCAAAATGCTGTAGAGCAGCGAAGCATTTTGTAAAACTTTTGTTGAAATTACAGAAATATCAAGAAATTCTTTGCATGCGATTTTTGATTTTTACCATAAAATATTTCTGTTATGTTCTTTTGTGATGCACTGTTATTTTATACCAAGGGTTCTGTATATCTTTGTACAGTAGATTCTCAACCATTCGACCTGAAGAAAGGCTGAGGGATAACAAAAAGCGGATAGATTTGTGTTTTATAAATGCTTATTTCCTCTATTTCATATCATGAAAAACACTCTAATCTTACTCTTATTCATATTTTCCAAACCTTTATTATATGGAAATATTAATATAGTTATATATATATGCTATACACTGTATCTATATATGCTATACACTGTAATCTGTTATTGTACATTTATTAAGATGTATTTTAAAAGTTTTGTTAATAGTAAAACACTTAAAATCAGCATATGGATGCACAATTTTTAAAAAAAATAAATGACATATTAACGTAAAATAGTCTTAATTTTTCCAAAAACTATTTAAACTTATTTCACATTTAATAGCTAATAAAATGATTAGGAAATACTTGTATTGCGGGCTTCATTTTGTGTTATTCACACAACAAGAACAATTCTTGTTCTTGTGCATCTGTTTGCAATAGCTTTGCTTATTAAATTATTCTTAATTCTTTTTTCATTTTTTAGGCCTGATAGTCGAAAATCAATTATATTTGGTTGTATACCATTTGAAACTTAATTCAACCACAGAAATATTTTTAAAAAATATCACTCACTGAAGATATTATTCATGAGATTTTCATACATACCCATCCAATGCACTTTTATAATTTTTATAATCATTTATGTTGAATCCATCATTTTTGTTTAAAATTGTTTTATTAATTGGATATTTAATTAAAATTCTAAATCTAAATTACAATCAAAATGTGTTTTTCTTCATAAGGTACTTATTTGTGATGTTACCCTCTTTTAATAAAGACCATGAAAGAATGAAGTTGTTGTTTTTCTTTGATTATAATCTAAAAAAACCTCTTACTGCAACTGAAGCTAGCTTTCATATATCCATAATCAGAGAAGGACAAATAAAAAAAATCAGAAATACAAATTAATTTGAAGAATTACATATTTGTAAAAAGAGTAAATAGAAACTTTCTGTAAAGGAAAAAAAGTGGTGGCAATCTCTTGGTACTTTTGTCTTGGTGCTGAGAATCTTTGGGCCCGAAGCCCTATTCCACCGAGATTCATAAACATTCTTTCTGATTATGAGACCAATTCTTCTTGAATGATTGGAAATTTGAAAGAGGAAATGCCGGTTCTATCCTTAAAAAGCCTTATTGTAGTTTCGGAAATAGGTGAAGCTAAATGAAAATTTCTAAAAACATATTTTTGCTAGCATAGTAAGAAATATTTTTTTTTAACTTTTTTCTAATTTCAATTCTTCATTCATAATTCATTATTGTAAATAACATTTCATCTTTAAATCTATTTGTTCTTATATACTATTCTAGAGTATCAATGGTGTGGAAACTAAATTTATTTAAATTAGTATAATAAATGATTAAATTCTGTAATTATGTAGCGTATTTCTATCGAAAATATAAATATTCAACGCTAGCCGCCTTTGGCGACCAGTCGGTTCGCCAGTATTAATGCTCGCTAAAATTTTCATATAATATTTTATGTAGCTGTGTCTCATAACAGGTTTTTCATCAAAATATATTTCAACCAAACAAATTTTGATAATCATATAATTCATTTATAGTATTATTTAGTATTATTTTCTTCAGATGTTCTGTTCATTGTACTACTCATCTTTCTCTTTCTATCCGAGCAATGATTGTCTCGGAATTGATATTTTACTAAAATGGTGGAGGGAAAGGTCTAAATTTCTACGTTTTTATAGAATAATGAGATTCAAATTTTCATTAATGTAAACACACTAAACAAATAAAAGCACAATTGGTTTTCAAGAGATGCGAAAGTTTAAAAACAGCTTGGAAAATGCCGCGCACAGAGGAAATAATGGTGACACCCCCTCCCTCTTTTCTTTTCTTTTTTTTCTATCCCTTTTTTCTTCACTACTTTTCTTTCTACAAACCCCTTTTCCCTTTGTTATTCTTTTTTTTATTCCCTGCCCAGGCTATTTTGTGCAGGCATAAGTTAAATATTCATACAGACTAATAATAAAAGCAACTATTTTCTTTCTTTTTTAAACATCCCGTTACCTATAAATGAAAACCAACTGACTTCGCGTAGTTCTCTCTAAACAAATCATAATTTATTTCTTCATGGTATCTTACTCAGTTGGTGTGGGGGAAGGAAATGAAGATTTTTGGCGGGAAAGTAAGAAAAGTGTCGTTTTAACTATTTTCCTCGCAGTTTTTTCATTTTTTCTCTCCATAAGAACCATCCTCGTGTCTTAAAGAAAATATTTAAAAAAATTAACCGAATTGGTCGAGCCGTTCTCTAGTTTTGCGCTTAGCAACGCATTTCGAGATCCATTTTTATTAATATAGATAACAGGAATTTTGAAGAAAAAATGAATACAAAATTCCATTTCTACAAATGTTAAATAAGCCCTAGCAGTTATTTTAAATGAATATAAAAACGCTATGATATAAAAGTTTGGCTTTTAATTAATTAATTTATTTATTTATATTTAAAAGTTGTTCGTATTTTGCGGAGAAAAACCTCAAAATTCATTACAATTTGTTTCATAATAAACTAGAAAAAATTTACATTTCCAAACTTTAAATATGTAACAAATAAGGTTTTACTTTGCGCAAGTCCAGGGCTTTTAAAAGAATACTGGTAAACTCTAGTATTATTTGCAAAGAACCAATTTTGCTCCACAATTAATGTCAAAGGATATTCATTTTTGTTGAATATCTATGCTTGTATTCTATCTTAATAATAATCTCGGATTCTCTTTGAATATAATTTGTAATACATCGTTTCTTATTCAGTAAAGCTGAACCCTTCACCCTCCATATCTAGTTGATGATTCAGACCATCAAACATTCATCTGCTATTTGTCTGGTAAAAATTCTTTATACATGAGACGATCTCAAGAAATTAGTAACCATTCGCCCAATATAAATTTAAAAAAATTCTAATCTGAGAATATTACAAGTCTGTTTTACAGTCAATAATATATATTCTTTCATCTAATAAACATAGTTAACTTTGGGGGTCTTAAATCCATTTAAGATTTAAGATCACCAGATTTGAAAATAAATGAATTAAGACCCCCTCTTTCGATTTTGAAAATGAATGCATTTGACCTATTTCTGTTGCTGTGAATTGTTAACCTTGAAACATGAGTTACATCCTGCTTGAACTCGAGCACTTGAAATAGTTGACCCTTCATTTTTAAGTTCACGAAACGTTTTCCTTTCATCAGAAAGGTTAATTTTTTTGGCCTTTTTATTTTCTTCCTTCTCTCCCGCGACTGTTTGCGTTTCTGGAAAAATTAGAAATATCTTTGAGGTTGACCGTGGAATATATAAACAGTCTCTTAGTCAACTTTACCATCATTCGTTTCCCCAGTCCAAAGCTGGCCTTTTTTTAAAATTCGTTTTATATGCTTTTCTTTATTATTCATTTTCTTCATTGTTAACTTTGTTATTTTTTCGAAATATATATTATCACTAGCTCTTACCCACGACTTCGTAAGCGTGGAAATTTTGATGTGTAAATGTAAGAAGTGACAGATTAAAATGTTATCGAAACCGTATGCATGCTTGAATTTTAAATAATAATTTTAATAAAATAATAAATTTAATATAATTTTAATAAAATATAAATTTTCTTTTTGTTTATGAAAGCCGGGATCGAGATTAACTTTCGCATAAGATCCCATTTGGGCATTTTTAGAAGGCGAAAAATATACAGAGCCTGACTAAGTCAAGGCCATACGGGGCTGCTGCCCTGGACTCCCACTTCAGAGGGGGGACCCTAAATCGAATTTTAAAAACAAACAAACTTATTTTAGATTTCATTCTTTAATGAACTTTGTTAAAATAAAATATCAAAACAATGTAAAATCTTTCAGTTTTATGTTAATTTCTTTATTAATCTATCTTGGAGCACCAAAAATCTATATTTTGTAAATGAATGGCTTTCTAGGGGGGCGGGGATTCAGATAAATATTCTCAATTACGCTGGACAAATTTGGTCAGTCAAAAGTCTGTATTTTTACAAATCGCAAAATGCGATATATTTGCAAAAATACGACTTCTGATTGGCTTGATTCAGCAATCCTAATTGCGAAAATTTTCAAGAGGGGGCCCCAAAGGAAGTTTTTTTCCCCCCGGATGCCAATTAGACTAAGCCGAGCAATGAAAATATGACTTCTTCAACTCTTCCCTAAAAAACTGTTGTTAAAGTTTGAAACACCTATACAATACTAGCTTTTACCAGCGACTTCGTACGCATGTATATATGTGAGAAATGACAGTCAAATTACAATGTAAAATATTATTAAACCGTATGCATGCGTAAATTTTCAACGTCAATTGGAGCAAAGCAAAGAGGTGAATTTTAAAAAACAGTTGGGGTAACGCAATGCAGATTAGAAATTTTTAATTTCAATTAATCTGTTTTATTTTTATTCAAAAGTACTTTTGAAGGAGTCGAAATATCTATTAATTAACAATGTTTAATTTTAAATTTGCCAAACACTACGAAAAAAAAACAGAATCCTTTGAAATAGTCGTTCGAAAACATGTTACGTCTACCCTCATTAGCATGGGAGGAAAAAAAAAACTACTTAAAACTATAAAGATACTTTTCCGTTTGCCTGGCGCAAACGAACAATCACCAAGAAATTTGAGAAAATTTGGCGGAGTTCTACATTATTTGCTAACGGAAATATACCACTATAAGCGTATATGAAAAATATATAGCTAACAAAAATACAATTTAATCACAAAAACACACAAAGAAATAGCTTTGATGTATAATAATTTTTGCTCAAAAAATAGTTTGTCACCGAATTTTAGCGAAATGGCCAAATGTGATGCGAACGGCAGCAATTTCCAATAATAAGGTTTCGATGACCGTTGCAGCAAATTAACGGAAATATAGAAAAAAAATTCGAAAAATGCACTCAACAAAATTTAATCGAAAATAATGAAAGTAGGCAAAAGGAAAACGTACAGTAGAAAAAAATCAAGAGAAATGAACTGGAAAGATCGAACTATATTAACTCAAAAGCAATATAAGAAACAAAAAATGAATTCATCTGCTCTTAATAGTTTCAGTACTACAGACTGATGCTTTTCTTAAGAAGAAATTGGAAAGAATAAATACACTTACTCGGCTCAACTAATTTTTCTTTTCAGCATGAAACGATTTAAGAATTTCTATAAAAAATCATCTGAACTTTTCAGTGATGAAAACATCTTCCTGCCTTGAAATCCATAAAAATAACAATAAATTACAAAGAATTCCATTAGAATCGTAAGATAATATTAAAATGAAAAATGATGAAATAAAGACAAACGATTCAAAAAGCTCGGGCAGATGCTTTCAGATTATTTTTTTATTTTCTGTTCTAATGAAATTCGTAAGCAGACGATTTTAAACTGAATAAAATAATTGCTCCTTTATGAGAATAAATAGTTTTTATCAAAATAATCCTTTTATTAGAATAGATAATTATTTTTATTAAAATAATTCTTTTATTAAAATAAATAATTACCTGAAATAAAACAAAAAAGCAATGCGCATGCGTGAATTTCAGCGCCAATTGAGACAACGCAATGCGTGAATTTTCTACACAAGTTGGCAGGGGTGCCCATCCCCCATGGTCCATGTCGCAAAATCCCCCCCCAAATGGCATCCATACTTAAATTCTTGGATAGTATAGGAATATTGTTACCTTCCTAAGTAATTGGAACAATAAAGCATTTCTAATTTTAGATAGTGTATACTTCTTTAAAAATATTTTTTTTCGTGACATTTCCGAAGTATCGAGTTCCATGAACACCGGAATAAAAGACGATAAAAAATGGAAGGAGAGGAGCTCCCGACCCTCACGGAAAAATTCAACGATAATCTAGGTTTAAATGAAAATTCCCGTATAATTCACGGATTTCTCCCGGCTAAAAAAAATTGTGTATAATTCCATATATTTTAATAAGTTAATATCTACATTATACAAATGATTTTCTGAACAGTAGTTTTTTTCTGTGCTCCGTCGAAATAGCAAATCGATTCAATATTTCCTCATTGATGATTTCTTTTAAAATGTCACCTTCACTACACTGGATCATCAGGCTAGAGAGCCACTCGTCACCTAGGCTGCTTCGCAGACAATTTTTCACTATTTTCAACTTGCTCATAGTCCTCTCTGCAGAACAGCTGGTGACTGGAAGAGACAGAAGAATCGTGTATAGTAAACGCAGGTTTGGCAGCCCTGAGAGATTTAAGAGGCACTTATATGGTCTAATAAAACCCCTTCTTAACCATTGATGTACGATTTGCTGGTAATCAGTTTCTTCATCGTCAGTGTCAGTTCCTGATGTTCTGTCATTTTGGTGGGATGAGACTGCCTTGGCCTTATCGTTATTTTGGGTTTTCTCTCCGAGAAAAGCAACATCATTTATGTTGATGCTAGAGTAGATACTTTTGTAGATAGTGGCAAATGTTTCCAGCTCGTCAATGACTTGTTCTTGATCTAAATCATAAAATTCACACAGTTCTTCAATTTTTACCTTTTTACTCGAATTCGTTGGGTCAGCTTCACTCAAAATTCCCTCATGACTAAATACTGACATCTGTGTAACCAAAGCTAAGGTTCTTTCTGGAAACCTATCAGATATCTGCTGTTGCACAGAATCTAAAACTTGTTAATACAATTCAATTTTAATTTTTTTAATGGCTCCACTATTGTTTCGTCCACAGCCATTTCATCCATGAATCTTTTCCGTTTTCTGTTTTGGCGAATAGGTAGTACTACATTGTGCTCTTCACAAAAATCAGCACTTTCTGGTTTTACTGTTTCCCATCCCTTTTCGCTTCGAAGCACAGCCAATTTGTTTTTTGAGGCAGCAATAATTTTAGGGGCGACACTGTAGTCAATAGCTTGAGATTGTAAGCACTTTGTTACAAGTAACAGTATTTTGAAAATGGTTTTGACTACAAACATGGTAGAAACTATGTCAAAGTCCAAAAGCTTTTTGACCAAACTACTTGCCGATGCCTTTGTGTCACTGTCTGAGTCTCTGTCAAGGAATAACTCTGAAAAAGTCTGTTTTATTAAGTCAAAACAGGTATCACTGTCTGCAGGGCATCATTTCGGCTTGACCATCTGGTTGTTTGTATTCTCTTCAGTCGTTGCTTTCTTTGGGTTTTGTTTCCTTTTCCCAAGTTTTTTATAAAAACATGATGTCTTCTGTGCCCTGACCTGAAAACGTAGCACCAAGAACTGGAATAAATGTCTCATTTGTGGACACATTTCTAACGATTTTTCTACAACCAAAGCGAATCAGTGAGAGCAACACCACACGTAAAAAACTTTAGGGTAATCTTTTTGTATATCGTTTTTAGGCCAATGCATTTACCTCCCATATTGCCTGCTCCATCCATACTTTGACCCACAATATTATTGGGATCAAGACCTAGTGAGCTCAAACAGTTGAGTACTTCTTTAGCAAGATTTTCGCCAGTTGTGTATCCGGAAGTAAAAACTTTAACTAGCCGTTCCACAGTTTTTACATTTGTCTTAGAAGAGCCTTGTGAATCAAGTTGTTCTTCTTCTACATGGCGAATCAAAAGAGCCGAGCATTCTTTTTTGCTGACGTCTTAAGTTGAATCTAGTTTTATTGAATAAACTTTGGTCGTGCTGATGTTGTACGTTATTTTTAAAACCACTATTTCACTCATTATATTTACAAGATCATAAATATTGCGATAACTCAAAAAATTAGATCCTAATTTACCTTATTGGCTCTAGCTTTGTCGATATTCTCAAGGTAAACCCTTGCATCAGGACTATACTTGCTTAGAACTCTGAACAGTCCTAAAAGTTTACCTTTTACAGAATTCTTGTTTCGAAATCCAAGCATTTGTTCGCTTAAAAATCGATAGCAATCTATGATTACTGACACTACCTCACGGTTGTATTGAACTATTTTGCCTGTCTGCTCAGCCAGACTTGAGTCAATCCGTTTTTGAGATATCCATTGGATTCTAGCGATTTCGGTTGATATGTGATTTTTAGACTTTTCATGTAAGACAATATCTCTATTTCCCAAATGATTTGTCCATCCTCTATATCCTGTGGTTCCCCAAATCGATCTCTCGGTAGGAAGAGCGAATAACAGACATGGCAAACAAAAAGCAGAATTACTTTCTTGGCTGTAAACAAGCCACTTCCTGACGATTACACTTTTATTTGGCAGAACAACTTTCTTCCATTAGTAGTAGGAAACTTCATTGATTCCAATTCTTGACTTTCTAAATTAAGAGCTAAATTTATGTCTTTAGTTGACAACTTCGTATTGGCAAAAAAGATGGGATCGGTAGGGTTACCTTCTAATTCCATTTCCGTAAAAGGTTTTGCCATGGAACACACTTCTATTTCCATTTCTTCGTCAAGTTGAGAATTTTGTACGAGGATACCCTCCCCGTTTTTTAAGTTTGACATTTCTGAGTTATCCATAGACCTAATGTCACATGTGATACTTTCCACAATACTCTCATCTGCATCTTGACTGACTGTATTAGAATGGTCTGGGATTTTGGCTGAAGGACCGTCTTGATGAATGTTGAAACTTTCAATAGAGCTACCGCCAGAGTTCGATCTAAAATAATAATGGTTTAGATAATTGTACATATCTGTAACTAGTAAGCCGATTACTAACAGGAACAACTGTTGTTCAGTCAAGTGAATTACTTCTGCTTGCGAGCGCCCTCTTCTCAATAAAGAGTTGAGATTCATTGGAAGCGATGGTGTGTTTTCTGAGTTGAGTTTCCTTTTTAATTAATCAATGAGTATTCAATGAGGAGACGTGTTGATGTATTTTAACTGAGCTATCAACAACTGTTTTAAAATATGTAAGCACAATCACACAATCTCGTGCGCACTCCTCAACAGGTTAATAATTTGTGGCACAACACAACTTACCTTGGTTCCGTTCCTGTAGAGCTTTCACGGTGCAGTACCCATGGCCCATCTCCATTTTTGGTTTCTAAAATCTTGAATTTAATATCTAGATTATTCCTCAATTTTCACAAATGTTTCTTTTTGCAATGTTCTGCCCACTTATCACATCTATGAACTGTATTACACATAAGTTCTAAGCATTTATACTTAAAAGTTCTTCTAAGTTGACGAGGCATTTTTACTTTTTAGTAAAATATCAGTGAGTTATAGTCCATCACAAATATATATAGAAAAATGCTATATACTCTAACGTAAATCACCTGTCTCTATGTTGGATTGAAAAAACTAGATGATTGTAGTTTACAATAAATAACTCGCAACACACAAAACTTCACAAAAACAAAACGCGTCGACTAGCTAGACGAAGACAAGCGGGAGTGGAGCATTACAGGGCGGCGCGGCGAGACGGTGAACTATGACCTCTACACCACGTGACGTGACCACAGGAGTAGAGTAAGCACAGCTCGCAGAAACAACAACAGTCTTGCCATCTATTTGCATGAACAATCCATTGCATTTTAATTTAGTGCTTACAAATTTACGAGACAACACACATACAAGTGTGCAGATTGATTCGATTCAGTTAAAAACTGCATATGCATATTGAGAAAATCCCCCCCCCCCATTTTCCCTAGTTTTTTTCAAAATTCCCCCAAAATTTTCGTCTGATGTCGCAACATGCGACATCAAAACATGCTGTGGGCACCCCTGCAAGTTGGGGTAACGCAGTACAGAATAGAAATTTTTGAATTTCCTTTATCATGTTTTATTTTAATTCAAATGTACTTCATAACGAATCCGAAAGATCGATTAATTGACAACGTTTGGTTTTAATTGCATTAAACATTAAGAAAATAAACAGAATCGTTTTAAATGATTGGACGAAAATATGTTGAGCCTAACCTAATTTGAATGCGAAAAAAAAAAAAAACTGAACAAATCCAAGTCTTTTTTATATGGTGGTGGAGATGATTTTTGGCGGAAAAGGTGGTTTTTAATTAATACAAAATTAACCATTCAATTAACCGGAATAAATATTAGCTTATGTTCTTTTGTAGACTATAATCTATCTCTGTGCAAAATTTCATCCAATTTCGTTCAGCTGTTTTGGCGTAATTGACTAACATCATCCATCTATCCAAACTTTCTCATTAAAATAGTAGTATGGATCTATATAATTATTGTGGAGTATTTCAATTGCGAGTTTAAATTTTCAATGATGACTACACGTGTTTATACAGAAAATTTCTAGAGATCACGTTTAATTAAACATATAAGAACTGCAAAGAATATATTTAGATTTCAGTACACACAAAATCTTGCTGAAACGTTCTAGATGTAAATGGACATGAAATTGAGACAAAGAAAAAAATAAAGATAAATTTCAAAAAAAAAGTGCCAGAGCGGTATTTCTTAGAAAAAAATGTTTATTATTATCAATCGAAGCCTCAAGGATGTGTGATTAAATTATTAAAGTAACCATTAATGTAACATCCAATGTTATTGTTACTAGCAAAGCTACGATCATTCCTTTTCTATTAAATAGCTCTACAGTGACATCTGTTGATAGTATATAGAACTAAAAACACATATTTACCAAAAAGTATAATAATAAGAAAAGCCAGAAAATTTTATTCAGAATATTTTTCAAGCAATTTACTGATAAAAAATCTAGACAATTATAAATGTGATTTAAATAATAGGTATTTGAAAAAAGCATTAAAAATTAACAATAACAAAGATACTTTTTATTGAAAAAAAATTCTTGGATTATGCATCTCAACTCAAGGAAGATAAATGTTCCGCAATCTGCATTGGTAATAACATATTCCGCATACTGCATTATTTTTTCGTCTGCTGTTATTCTTGAAGGAAATAATCATTTTCCAATTGATAACTGTATTTTTTCATCTCACAACTTGTTGATCTATTAAAAAAAGTATTATAAGATTAAATGAAAACGGAATGTACGTTTAGAATTCTCAGAACGTATTGAATTCCGTTGAATTAAAGACAAAGTTGCTAATGTAAGTCTCAAAAGAGATATTTTTTTCACTTTTGACTGATTGACTCAAAAGTTGTTTATATAATAAAATATTTATCTTATTACGGTTAGACTATATAAAATTTAGTTTCAGTCGGGAAAAATATGCTTGTTATTTATGTTTATAAATAAATAATTGAAACTTGTAATTTTCAGATAAATGTTCATCTCTGGTTACATAAATAAACAGTTTCATAAATTAATCAAATTATTATATGTTGAATTTTATAAGGACATTGTTTCATACGTTCAAGCTATTAACTGTTGCTTCATTTTTTTAAAAATCTTTGTATGCACTTAAACCATGATTGCTACATTATGGATTTGACTTTACAATTATCTTTGAAAAGTTAAGGATAATGAAATAAGTTTTTTTGTTAAATTTAAAGAAAACCGTAAATTAACAATATTATAGTTGTCTGTGGGTTATGTTACTAAATTTCTCCTGAAATAAATCTTTTTATTTATTTATTTTTTTGCAATTAGACATATCAGTTATTGTTTTTTAGAAAGTAGTAATTGGAGTTGTAATTTAGTTCATACTCAGCGATACAATGATATATTTTGAGGTTTGGAAAAAAATAAAGCATATAAATCTTACTATAAAATATTACATATGCATGTATTATATATTTTTAGCTTTATTCATTTCTTTCTAAAATTAAGATTCTGTAGAGTTGAGTCATTTCTGCATTAGCGATATTATTCATCAGTAGATACATATAAAAACTTCTCTAAAATATTAATTTAATTTAATAAATTTTAATATTTTGATGTAAAAGAATTTTTTAATGATTTCTTAATTTGTTAAAACCTATATTAATTGTATATATTCATATTGATCCATTTTTAAAGAATTAAGAAAAAGTAATATCCTTATTTGTACATATTCAAATGAAATAACATCATTTATCTTGCACATCATATATCACTTCTTCATATTACTTTTAATGTTTAAAATTCACTTATCAAGTATATATATAAATTATGTAAAGATATTATCACTAATGAAATAAATATTAATAATATGAATTACAATGTTTTTGTTTAGATTTGTCAGAAGACTATATGTATATGTTGTGCTATTTGCAATTAATGACTGTTAATTTAGTCTTACGATATGTTCTAAGCATGCGAGATTGTGTAGAACTACAGAAATTGTAGAGGAGTAAAATTTTTCAAAATTGTTTCTTTCTCTTGTATAATAAAATTCAATGTCATTTTATAAATTAGACAGTTCAGATTCATCTAATTTTATAAATTAGACAATTAAATTTATCTAATTTATAAAATGATTCAAATAAGTTTAAAATGATAAAATAAATCATCAAATTCATGATTCAAATAAATTTTGTATTTCATAAGAATCATTATATATTTTCTAAAATTGTTCTGGCTGATTTTTACTAATACTTTAAACAGTTTGCAAATTTTCTTATTTGCACTATTTTAAAAGTACATATCTTGAAAATTATATGCTGTTAGATATTCTGTTAATTATAAGGCTTTCAATTTATTTTAAAAATAGATTGTCATATAAGCTTTATGAAATGTTGAATTTACTTAGAAAAACTATTCAAAGCATGGATATTAGCTAGTAAGATTCATTTACTAGTATAAAGGAAAAATTATTATTTTTAGTGTTTTTATCTCTAGATGCATGTAAACAAAACTCAAATTAATAGCTGAGAAATTAATTTTAAATAATAGTTTAAAGATCACAATATACATCATATATGTAAAAAAATATACAATATGCATACAAGAAAATGAAGTATAATTTTAAGTATTCCAAAATATGGAGGAAAAAAATGATAATAATTAAGCCAATAACAAAAATTATCAGGTTTTTCTTGCACTAATGAAATTTCATTTTGAAGTCAATGGGTGAAAAGAGCCAAGTCTAAAATGAGTTGTGAAGCTTGCATTTGAGAATTATTGTTCTTGAGTAACAATGAACTCTGAGTTATGAATTGAGTGACTCATTAAAAGACGCTGCTTAATAAGTGTTCATATATAAAATTATCGCTTTTGCTCTAATTGAATATTATGTTATGATAAGCAATAAAATATTTCTTTGTATTAGGAATAAAATAAAGTATATTTTTAAATAAAAAATCAAAGTAACAGTGAGTATAATAACAATTTATAAAAATCAGATTTCATATTTCTTGTGACATGTATCATAATTAGGAAGTTCCTAAAAATATTGGATATTTTAAATTAAATCATGAAGTATTTTCAAAGTATTAATTTGATCTTGAAAATGATATTCCCATCTAATATTATTACATCATTAATATTTTTATCATAATTTTTACCTTTATTTTGGCAAGTTGAAGTGGATCAGAATGGGTTCTCATAGCAGTTTTTATAATTAAAAAAAATTAATGTATTTGCTTTATCATTTTTTTAAAAAAAATCAAATTTACTGTTGGCTGTTAAAGTAGTCAAGAAGGATGAATGACCAAAAATTGAGCTAATCATGTATTATTACTTAACACTTTCAATGCTACCGTTAAAATATCTTGTCTTTCAGATACTTCCAATTATAGTTTCTGTTCTGTGGGCTAAAATTTGTAATGAAAAATGTAAAGTCATTCTTCAGATATGTATTAAAAAGTTCAATCTATCTGAATCAGCATAAGAGATAAATTTTAGCCCACAGAAACTTATAATTGAAATCTTGTTGGTTGAAACTTGTAATTGAAAGTGTTAGCAGTATGCACTAAAGTGATAAATTACTTTAGTCCATATCCCATTAGCACTTTATTGTAGAAAAGTGGAATAAAGAGATGAAAAATAAAATAAAATGCCTTGTCCTATTTGATTTATTTCTCATAATGCCACTGCATTTGGTATAATATTTAACTTTACTGAACAATACAGTGGTGATATTATAAAATATATGTTATGCTGATGTATTGTATAATGCATTTCCAAAAGCTGATAATTTTATATTTAATTATGAGCCATTTTAAAAAATTCTATTTGGATACTTGGAAAATTTATTCTTTAACCTAATAATTTTTTTAACTAATTATGACGAAATAAATGCATATTTGAATGATTCCATAATATTTATACTATTTTATAATGATGCTTTTATCAAATTAATCTTTTATTAACCAATCTAAAATTGTACTGGAAATGACAGAAATTGTTCTAGCCAAATTAGGAAAAATTGTCTTTTTTTTGTAACATTGTGAGTGTAGATAAAAAAGGTGATCATAGTTCTTCCATTTTTATCAATATAGAAGATAATTTTAATTTCATCCAAGTCATAGCATTATTGATTAATTTATAAAAGTTAATTTGTCTGTACAAAAGAAAAGAAAATCATTGAATTTTGGAATGAAATAAAATATGTGATATTTTATTTGTATTATTTTTGTATAGTTTTTGTTTTATATTTGTATAATTTTTATGTATTTTTGCAGATACTTTTTGAATGGCATACAACTAAAGATTAGTTGCCTATTAAAATAAAGTTTGGAGAATTGCTGATTCATCTTTCTCTTTCTGAAGAATGAAGTTACTTTAAATTTCTATTTTAGTTATTAAAAATGGATCGATTTCAGTGGTGGGAAGATATTGCTCATCCTGGAGAAAATCTTTTGTTGAATCAGGGTAGTGTAAAACTGTATGATGGAAGTAAAAAGACACTTTTTGAATCAGGCACTTTGACTCTAACTACGCACAGACTTCGATGGAGAGATGATATTAATCCAAACACTGATATGAGTCTGAATTTATCACAGATTGTTCTGATTGAGAAAGAGAGTGCCACTTGGACTAAAAGTGCCAAAATAATTGCCCATTTGAGTGCTATTTTAGAAGAAGATAAAAAACCTGGCCCTGTAAAATACAGTCCATTCAATTTTGTTAAATTTTCCTTTCGTGGAGGAGGAGATAAAGAGTTTTTCAATGCTTTGTCTGATGCAATAGCCAAAAAAGCTTGGGAAGATCCCTCTGCTTCATATCCCAAAGGAAAGCAGTATCGAGCTGGTATTGTGGGTATTGAGAGACAGATTCGGGACAGAAATGAAGCTACTGGTGAAACTATCTCAGAAGCTTTTGAAGATCTCAAGAATTTGATGAAAATGGCTAAAGAAATGGTAAATCTTTCGAAAAGTGTTTCTCAAAAATTGCGAGAGAAGCAGAGTGATATTACTGAGGATGAAACAATTCAGTTTAAGTCTCATTTGCTAAGTCTAGGTATTAGTGATCCTGTGACAAAATCTGAATATGGTTCTGGCAGTGCATTTCATACTGAACTTGCCAAGCAACTGTCTGATGCTTTAATCAAGCCATTGCAAACTGCTGGGGGAATATTATCATTAACAGAGGTATACTGTAGAGTGAATCGGGCACGAGGAGTAGAATTAATTTCTCCTGAAGATTTATTGAATGCTTGTTTGATGTTGGAAAAATTGAATTTACTTGTGAAACTCCATAAGTTTGATAGTGGTGTCATGGTTCTTCGTTTAGAAACTCATGATACTGCTAAAGAAGCTCATAAAGTTGGTGAAATTCTTCAAGAAAAAGGATCATTAACTGCTGATGAACTGTCAGTTCTTTCCAAAGTCTCACTTGTTATAGCCAAAGAAAGATTGCTGTTTCTGGAAAAGGAAGGCATTGCCTGCAGAGATGATTCGATTGAAGGTTTAAGATTTTATCCTAATCGTTTCCTTACTGAAGGTGCATAAAATCCTTTTTAAGTATTATTTTTTGTTAAAAATAATTTGTGAATAATTTTGTTAAAAAAATTGAAATGTGTTTAATTTATTGTGCGATCAATTATTGTTAATTTATTCTGTTTATAAAATTTGGAAAAAGTGCTTGTAAATATGATATATCTAATGTATTAAAATAAATGTGTCTTGAAATGCAATGATATAGTTAATAATAATTGCCAGTATCAATATAATTAAATACATACTGAATACAGCAAACATATTATACTGCTATATGTATTTTACTTTTTATATCAAAATATGAATTTAAGACGGCCATAATTTTCTTCCAATTTTATAACCATATTTTTTAAACAATTTAATTATAATTTTCCCCATTTAAATTCCAAGAATCTTGATTAAATTGGCCAAAAATGTTGCATAATTGGAAAGTACTAATTCTATAATAAATATTTTTTATATAAACCTTTTGAAATAAACAAATTTTTCGTACAAATACAGTTTGTTACCTGTAAATAAAGAGGTAGCTTAATTTTGTCAACAATAAACCCATGTTCAAGCTTTCTCAAATTTCTTTTTAATTAATGAAAATATTTCACCCTTTTTATAAATAATAAAACAGTTTTAAAAACTTTGTTATTCTGAATTTGATGCTGTGATTAACTTATTTAATAGATAATTTGAGCCATTTACTAGTGTCTACAACTCTTTATATGAGTTTGAAATTTATTCATTTGTCATTTATCAGTGGTTATAAATTTTTGTGGTCCTTTTACAATAACTACTATAAATAAGTGGAAACTAATAAATTAAATTACTCTTTATTAAGGAGACATCTATTAAGAATGAGATAAGGATAAGTTATTACTTTTAATCGCTGAAGTCTAATTATAAAAATATTGTTAATCTTATTTCTAAAATTATTCAAAGAGGGCAGGTAGACTTTTTTTCATCTTCTGAAAAAGTTGAAATTATCACACATTTATGCTTATTTTCAAATATTCCAGATATAAAATATTCTTGAGACCTAATTAAATTTTAAATGGAAATTTTGTTTATTTATTTTAAAACTTTTTTTTTTCAGTTTATAAATCTCTAAGATAAAATTAGTTCAGCATTTGGAAGATTTAAAAAAAGAAGGTGGGAAAAAACACCATTGGGGAAGTTCATGGGGGCACAGTTATATAAATCTTTTATGCAAATAAATTTCAGTAGAATTTGTTAGAAACATAATCTTAATTATCAAGAAAAAAGTGTTATTATTTTCCTATTTTTCATTATAATATGCATAGATGCATATTTCTATAGAATAATTTATACATGCAAAACTTATATTAAGATACAATTTAATATAAGTTCATCAAAAAATAAAATATTCTACTTTCTAGGATTTATAATTAATTAATTCATTTATAAATACAATATAAGCAAATTCAATTTCTCCTGTGAATTCTACAATTCTCTGACATTTCAGAATAAATTGTTAGTTCCATTATAAACAATATTTTGTTGCTATTAATTTGATGTACTCCGATCCATATCTATAAATATTTAAGTTTAATCTTATCGCATTATTTTTTAACTGTAATAAAGTGAGAGAAGAAATATAACTTTTCTGAATGTTGGTGTTAAAGGGTATGAGAACAAAGTATTTGTATATTTATTTCCTATTTTGAAGTTAAATATAACCAGAGGTTCAATCATGTACCAACTGTGCTTATCTTTGCCACACCAATGGATAAAGTTTATGATTAAAAGTATAAAATAAGGTAAACAAGATAGTTACTTTATTTTATACTTTATTATATAGCATATTATTACACACAAGTTTTTATGGCATCTTGATTTTCAGAAAACTGTCGTACCAATTTTTTGCAAATTTTTGATGATTTCATTCTTATTAAGTATATAAAACAATGACTTTCCTTTTTATAATGACATCAGTGATGAGAGTTATGTGAAATACTCTATATGAGTGGGCTACAAATTTTTGTAACTGGCAATCATTTTAAAAAAAATGATGTGACACAAATGATTTGCTCTGGTTTAAAATATATAAGCATTCATCATTCTGAATCAAGTAATTTATCTAAGAGAATGTCAAGTGTTCTTATACATATGAGGCTCTAAATTTGAAACTGTCTGTGCAATAGATATAACTACTGTAAAAAAGTAACAATTAAAAAAAATTACACTTTGATTTTCCATTTACTGTTTGGTCTGTATTATATGATCACCTATTTTTATTCTGAAATTCAAACTAATTTCATTGTTTAACCAAATCATTCAAGTAATTTTTTTATTTACTGTCAAAATTAATTAATTTTAACTTTAAAGCAAACATTTCATGCAAATATTATACATGTCATGACAGAAGGATTAGTGTTCAAATTTTACAAAAAAAACAGAATAGGCGCTAGATTCCTAAAATTGTACATACTAAGGACACTGAAAATTTGAAATCTAAAATAACCCAAACAAAACTAAATATAGGAATAACAATATTAGAGGTTTAATGTATGTAATAACAATATTAAAGTTATTGAAGGTAAGCCAGATGATTATCAAAATTGGCTAGTCTTCAATAAGAGAATCAAGAAATCAATAAGAATTAAAAAAAACAAACAAACATTATAGCTTTAAGAATTCATTACCAGCTTTTTTTTTAAATTATCACAATCAATGAAATAATATTGTCAATAGTAGCATATGACACTTTTATTATAAATAGTAATTCAACATTCAATAAATCCTTTTAAAAATATTGAAAAATGGAAGATATATTGCTATAATTATTAGGAAATCATGTTATAAAATCAAAATAGAATTTTATTTTTATAAAATGACTTTCTAAAAAAAAATTGTGAAGCCATAATATAAAAATAAATCTATAAACATGATACTGCCATGTTTTATATTTAAATGTGTATTTATTTTAAATACAGTTTTAATTTATTAGAATATTTAAGCTAATGTTATATAAAAATCTGAAATTTACATATGTATTTTAAAATTACTTTGATATCATTTCTTAAAAACTTAGGATTTAAAATAAAATCTTAATTTTAACCATGAAAGAAATTTTGTTATAAATTTTTTTTACCTGTGTTCTTTATAATTATATAATTTAGATGTTCTGATTTGTACAATTTTATATGAATCATGTAAGTGAAAAATAAAATGCAAGTTCATTTATTTATTTCTGACTAGTTTGTTATTCATATTCATAAATATATATCACAGACTTTCTAACATGTATTTTATATTAACTTAAATTTCATTCATTTGATACCAAGTGGAAGATAGAATCAAAGATCTTGAAAAACTCAAAATTGACATATTTATCCCTATCCTTTAGAGAAATTTTTCTTTGAAGATTCTTTCAGTGATCTTAAGAAAGATAGCTCCTCTTGTAAAAACTCTCTGTCCTAAAAAAAGAGAGAAAATTTTCTTTAAAAATGAAAATTTTTCTGAAAAATTAGAACAATTTCATTTTGTATATAACAGATTTAAATTGTACAAAATTTTGTTCTTAAAGTAAATTCTTTCTGAATTTTCTGAATTTCATTGTTTAATTATTTAAACAACATTCATTATGAATTCAAATGTTTATGCAATGGTTAGAAATAAGCCTTTTAGTTCCACTTGTTATATTTCTCATTCAGATAAGCAGAAAATATTCTTTTTGAATTTGATAAAAACATAATTATAAATTTTATGTCAGACAAATTTTAATAAACATTTCATTGTTTCTTTCAGAATTACATGTCAGAAAATTTACTCTAATAAAGTAATAAGAATATTATTAAACAATTTATGTTACAAATTTGATCAAGGGCAAGATAATCTTTTAATATGCATTAACGATATGCTGTTACATTAACTGTACAATCATTCATAAATTTTGCAGACCTGCTAATCTACTTAAAAGTATTTTGTGATTTATTTGTTAAAAAAATTAATTTTTTAAATTTATTTGAAAACATTAACATTAATTAGAAAATTAATTATCAAAGTTTCAAATTTAAGGTAACATAATCATAGTATAGAAAAAAGTACCATGCAGAATATTAATATATTACTTTTTGGGCTGTTATATACCAGACAACCAAGCTTGGATCTAGATGAGGTGGTACTAGAGGATTTGAGATCCCATTCATTAGAGATGGTGCAACAATTGGTGAGGAATTAATGTTGCTGATTGATGTATGATCAATCCCAATTGGAGGAGCTGTAAAAACAGATAAATATAAATCAGTTATTTAAAAAAATTAAAATTAAAGGAATTTTTTTTTAATACTTTTATATTAGAAAAGGTATGACTTGCAAACTTTGAAAAAAAATTCTTCTTATTAGAAGACATTACATTTTCGTGATTATATTTCGTTATTTAAATGATTGCAATGTTTCATATTTGATTACATTTGCACAAGCTATTCTTATTAAAATATTTTACTTATATTTATTATACATATTTTAAATTTTACTGAAAAGACAAAAATGGATATCTTGATTTTAATGTTTTACTGCAGAGACAGATGAATTTATTAGAAAAATAAATACATTCACAAGTAACATATAATAAATAAATAAGTTCTAAATGAATCATTATGAATATTTGTGATTACACTGCAAAGCAAATTTTATTTATACATTATAGTTAAAGCTAAAGATTTGCATTGTATAAGAATAAGGATGCATTTATTTTAGAATATCTTCTAAATTTTGTTCACATTTACAAAATGTAACATTTCTGTGTTAAAATCCTAAATGTAATATAACACTCTCTAAAATAGCATGTCATATATAATGCTTTTAAAATGCAATTGTTTTGCTACACAAATATTTTTAACCCACTCTTATTTATTTTAAAAATCAAATGTTTTAATAAGACTAATCAGATGCTTTAAATGAAGCATATGATATAGTAAATCTTCTGTTATTCTTCATTGAAAAGTATATGCATAAATGGAAGGGGAAGTAGAAAATTGCAAGAGTTTTAATCACGCAACTGATTTTTTTATATATCATATGCCTGAAATTATTTTAATTTTAAATTATTAAACTAAAAGTAAGTCTTTCAAGGATATCATTAATTAATTGAAAAAGTTATGTGGGATTCAAAGACATGTTAAATGTTTTATAAATTCTGAACTAAAAATTGCCATCGGATTAGAAAATGGTGAAAATTTAAAACAAATAAGAGATTTTTTTCTCTTTTTAATAGCTGATCTACAAGCTGAAAGAATATTTTAAATTCGATAATGCTTAATTGAAAGTTACAGATTTGGGTACTTATGCATTAGCCGGGTGCCAACGAAAAATCACCAAAGAAATTTGGCGGAATTTTACATTATTTGGCGACTTTTCGCTGGCGCCGGGCTAATGGCTTTTTAAACCTCTGGAAGAAAGTGCTAATAACACTCACATTCTATTTAAATTCCCGAAAACTAATGCATTATGAATTACTATACCAAATTGGCATAAATATACACAATTTAAAATCTTGAATTTAGAAATAAAACAATGTATCAATATCAATAACAAAATAATATAAAAATATATAGGATACAAAGACAAAACAGAAAAAGATAAATCCTCTTAATTTACCATTTATTGGATGCCCTAGAGAAAGCCTACATTTGTTGCAAAGTACAGAATTTTTCTTTCTTTCTAATTCGAGTCGTTCTTCTGCTAATTTTTCTTTTTCCTGAAAAGAAAATAGTCAAATATACATATTTCATAACACTGCTGCACAGATAATTTTTATAATCAAAATTTTTTACAAATTAATGGATGTTTAAAACTTAATTGAAGCTTTAAATATCAAACTGGTCCTGAATCACAAATATTTAACTAAAATTAAAGTACACAGATGCAAGTATATCATTTACTAAATTCTATGATCTAAACGGGCAACAGAAAAATTTGCTTCCATAGTTAAATTCCAATTACTAGATATTTGAGAAGCAGAACCATTTTTAAGAAGTTCACTTTTATTCTTTTTTTTTTAATAATAATTAATAGCCAAATAAATATTTTTAAAAATTTCCTAATTTCTATTTTTTTTAATTAGTAAAAGATAGGAAAAGATTCCTTTTAGCAAAGAAAAATTCAAATTAATATTTATCAAAGTAGTTTTTTAATAAATCAATCATGCTCTAATTCTGATACATTAAAAATACTTTTTTTAAATTTCTGTAGAACATGTGGATAAATATATAAATACATCATATTAAATTATAAAATTACTCAATAATTTCTGTACAGTTATTTAACTAAATAATGATAATTTGGATCAAATATATAATTTAGTCGAGTATTTATACAGATAATATTTGATGCTCCTTTTCCATAAGCTCTTGCATCTTTTTTGCAATTTGTTGTTCTCTTGATTGTTGATCTGACTTAATTCTCAGAGCAGCTGCATGTTCTGCTTGCCCTCTTTCTTTTTCTTCTGTAATGGACTATAGAGAAAAAAAAATCCTGAATTGGAAAATGTAACAAATACTGAAAAAAAAATTTATAACTATATTTTTTAAACAATCATCTAATCATTAAAAAAAAGAATTTTTAAAAAAAATTGATGTAATCTTTTGTTTGGTAATCAATAAATTTGTATCATGAGATTCAGAAGTTTTTGAACATAATTATCTTTTTCTAGATTAAGATGTTGTTAATATACCGCTTGATTAAAAAAAAACTCAGAAATAATATATTGATTCACAAATTGAATAGTTGGAATCAAAAACTATTCTGTTCCTTTTCTGTGAAGCATCATTAAGTCATTAAAGTTCTGCATGTCATATTATTATGTTTTATCAATATCCTTTTGTATGTGTGAATATGCTCAGTCTATTTTTATAACTAAATTATATTAAAAATTATAAAATTTATTGTTCAAATAAATTAATTTTTTCGTTAATGATGAATAGAATGGTGTATGAGTATTATCACAACTACACATACAATCCTTCTTTTCAAAATGGTAATTAAACTGGTTTGCTAATATCCATTTTTTATGAAATCAGTCAGTACCATACAATGACTCATAAACATTTTCAAAGATAAATTTTATTTGTTTAATTTTCAGTTACAATTAAAATTAAGCAATTAGCAAAGTAATAATATGGTATGTAGTGTAATAAAAAACCTGTTAATTTGAAAATTATTTATCAGCACCTTAGTGTTTATATATATATATATATATATATATATATATATATACACACACACACACAAACAAACACACACACTGAAGTGACAAAAGTCATGGGATAGCAATATACAAATATACAGATGGCAGTAGTATTGCAGCGAAAAAGTAGAAATGCGCAGTTCGTTTTCCAGAGCTTTCATTTGTGTTCAAATTATTCATGTGAACAGGTTTTTCGTGATTTATGGCGGCACGACGAGAATTAACAGACTTTGAACGTGGAATGTTAGTTGGAGCTAGACGCATGGGTCATTCCATTGCGGATATCGTTAGTGAATTCAACATTCCGATATCCACAGTACCAAGAGTGTGCCGAGAGTATGAAATTTCAGGCATCTCATCCCATCATGGACAGCACAGTGGGCGACCACCTGCACTTAACGACTGAGACCGACGACGTCTGTGTAGAATGGTCAATGTTAATAGACACGCAACACTTCGTCAAATAACTGCAGGAATCAATGTGGGACGTACGAGGGGCGTGTCCGATAGGACTGTGAGGCGAAATTTGTCTTCCTTGGGCTATGACAACAGAAGACCGACACGAGTGCCTTTACTGGCATAGCACGACATCGCCTGCAGCTACTCTCCTGGGCTCGTGAGCATATCGACTGGTCCCTAGACCAGTGTAAAACCGTGGCGTGGTCAGATGAGTCACGATTTCAGTTGTTACGAGCTGATGATAGATTTCGAGTGTGGCGCAGACCCCACGAAGCCATGGACCCAAACTGTCAGCAAGGCACTGTTCAAGCTGGTGGTGGCTGCATAATGGTGTGGGCTGTTTTTACATGGCATGGACTCGGTCCTCTGGTGCAACTGAACCGATCATTGACTGGAAATGGTTATGTTCAGCTGCTTGCAGATCACTTGCAGCCATTCATGGACTTCACGTACCCACACAACGATGGGATTTTTATGGATGACAATGCGCCATGTCACCGGGCCAGAACTGTTCGCGATTGGTTTGAAGAACATTCCAGACAATTCCAGCGCATGATCTGGCCACCTAGATCACCCGATATGAATCCCATCGAGCATTTATGGGACATCATCGAAAGGTCCGTTCGTGCCCAAACTCCTGCGCCATCCACACTTTCACAATTATGGACGTCTATACAGACAGCATGGCTCAATATTCCTGCAGAGGACTTCCAACGACTTGTGGACTCCATGAGACGTCGAGTTGTTGCACTTCGCCGGGCAAAAGGAGGACCGACACGATATTAACAGTCATCCAATGACTTTTGTCACTTCAGTATGTGTGTGTGTGTGTGTGTGTGTGTGTGTGTGTGTGTGTGTGTGTGT
>JAOUZG010043906.1:6313545-6348258 GCA_026289955.1 Argiope argentata | reverse complement strand
TGTGTGTGTGTGTGTGTGTGTGTGTGTGTGTGTGTGTGTGTGTGTGTTTAATTGTCTAGATAAATGACAAGAAGTTTTCTTCCATAGATGTTTAATATGATATATCAATCATGAAGATTGTTTTTTTGGAAATATCAAAAGAGAAAATTTGATAAAGAGAAGAATTTGGCAAAGGAACCCAAAATAAAATATAGCCATAGGTGCCATAATAAGATAACATTTGATGACTTTTTTCTTCACTCCCTCTTTCTCCAAATATTATTTTGAGCATGTTTCTGAAAATATTTTGCTTAATGTATCAACTGGGATTTTTTTAAATATTCATTTTGCTTCAAACTAGACAACTTGCATATTCTAACTTTGTGAATTATTTTCTTATTATTTGTGAAAATCAGGAATTGTTAAATCATATAAATTTTTTCATTCCTTTTATTTATTTTTGCATATAGATTAAAAAACAAAAATTTATTAAATTTTCAAAATGCAAAACATTTGTAAAAATGCTGTATTAATTTCAGAAGTAAGGAGCAATAAAATAATTTTGTTATAACCTATACCGTTTTTAAGAATTTCTATTTCTTTCTGTTAAAAAATGATATTAAAAAATTCATTTAGAATTACATTCATTAGAAAATTCATTAAATCAATTTCTGAGCAGTTCTATCAATCATATGATGGTAGCCATCATGAGGAGCTTTAGATCAAAGATTTATAAGGTTGCAAATAAAGCATTCGAGATTGTTAAACATGATGAAAAAATGTAGGAAGAAATTTTTATTTACCACTCCAGCCTTGTTGAATCTTATTCATTGTTGCATATATAAAAATCTAGCAAAAAGTTTTGGGACTTGCTATGCATCTCCATCAATGCTTGCAGTTCAAAAAAAGTATTCATCAAAATTAACTGATAATTTGTTAATTTTATAAAAAGTCGAAAAAACATGCAATTTTTTATTATTAATCTTTAAAAAAATGATAGTTTTTTATTTTTGTTTTTTTCCAAAACATAAAAGAACAAATTGTTTTGCAATTAAAGGCTTGAAATACAGAAATAAATATTAAAATTAAAAATACACACTTAAAATTAATTTTAAAAAATTGCAATAGAAATATATTCTATAATATGGGAAATATGCAGACTTACATATATACACATCAACAAACAAGTTTTTTTTTTTTTTTTTTTTTTTTTTTTTTGCTAAGGCACTTAAATAGTGCAGCAATTTATCGTTACACACCCCGACTAATAAATAAGTATTTGACAAAAATATTTATACAACACAGCAATTCGATAATAAATATATCTATTAAAAAAAATATTAAGTCATGTAAAAATTTAAATCCACGTTTAAAACATCCATATTTGTTTATTTTAAGAATGAAATAAGACATTAATTTAATCATTGAACTTCAACATAATTATCATGGAATATATTTCATCAAAGGGTTATATCCCTTGAATGCCGAAAAGGCACATCAATATATTTTTCTTTCTTTATTTGCATTCAGAAATATTAAAAATGTATAAAAAGAAACATTCAAATGCATACATTCATTTAAATGTGAACAGGGATTTTATCACTTATTGCTTCTTAAAATAATGAGTATTTTCTTTGTTTGAGTTTAAGATAATAATTAAAATCATTAAATCATCATCATTAAAATCCTTTAATAATTAAAATCATTAAATCATCATCATTAAAATCCTTAAATAATTAAAATCATCAATGAAAAAGTATTAAAATACATGTATTTATTTAAAAATATACCAAGGATGAACAAATAGCTATGCAGTTTTCTTATAGAACATATGAGAAGAATATAAAAAATAAAATAATAGATAATTCTATGAGGTAAAGTTATACAAACTCTTACTTTAAAAAAATGTAGAGAAGAATTACTTACCATAGATAACATTTCTAATTCATTTTCTTTCCTTCTCAGTTTAAAATTTAATTCATTAAGTTTTTGTCTTTCATCTTTTATCATCTGTTTTTCTAATTGAAGTGCATCTCTCTCACGTTCTAATAATTCCAATTCTTGTTTAATATTGCTCTTTTCAAAGTTAAGCTTACTCTGTTCTTGTTGTAAAACTTGTTTTTGCCTGTCAATGAAGGTTTCTTCCTGAAAAATAGTAGATTTTTAAGAATTTGTTTTCTACTTCCATGTATTTTACAAGCATAAATAAATTTCTGCTTGCTTAAGAATACTCTGCATTTTTAAGAACAATGCATAGAAAAGTATTAATAAATCCATATGATATGGAAACTTAAGTAAATAAACGCTGGAAGAATGGCTCACTAACCCATCAGTATTATAAATGCACAACTATATCAAAAATATTTAATAAAATTCCTCTCACTCCCAATCATTCTTCATTGTTTTGTCAAATTGCTTCAATAGGCTCAAATTGAAGATGTTTAACTTATCTCTTAAAATTTTACTTGGTTTTTTCTTAATTTTACTTTTTAAACTATTATCTTTCTTATATTATACTTACAGTCTTACTTTTAATATTTTTACATGAAGTTTTGCATCATCTTCCTTAATCTTTTTAGCTAAAAATTCCATATCAGCCTTTTCTTGCATTAATTGTTGTCTCTCTTGTGCCAGCTGGACAAGGACAGTTTTTTGTTCATGTAATAAAGAATCCTGTATATAAAAAAAGAAAGAAAAAGGTGATAAATCAAATTAAATATCAAAAAGAATTACGTGCTTCAAGTAATGAAATTACACAAATACACCAAAACACTTAAAATTTAATTGACAGAATTGTATACAAATTAATTTCACACAAAGCTAAGAAAAATAATAAATGCCTCTAGGGCATAATTGTACTACAATAAAATTAGCATTGAAAAAAAAATAGATAAATTCTAATGTTGAAAAATAAAATTATTTGTTTAATCATGCTTTAATAAATGGTATACTTATTCTCAGAAGCACAGAAATTTGGTAAGTCTAAGGAATCATAGTTGTCAGATTTTTTTTTTTTTACCTTTTATCAAAAATTGATGAGTTTGATTGGAAATCTTGAAGTTCTATTCATAATCAAACTGATGGCTTTCATCAAAATTAAAACTAATTAATTTGATAGGTAGATGTATTTTATTAGTCTGACTTGTGGAAGTTATCCAATTTTTTCAAGCATATACAATTTTTGTTTTGCATACTTATTAAGATTTAAAATGTTTTCATATAGATTAGACTATTAAAATTACTAATATTTTATCTAACATTGAAACAAAAAGTTATTTAAACAATAAGTTGTTTTCTGTGAAGAAATGTTTAATTAATTATTTATTTTCATTTCTAAGATCCTTAAAAAAGTACAAACATCATGAGAATTACCAAAGTGAATTATCAACTATTATCATTATTATGAGAAATATTAAGTATCATTAACATACAAATAATCTAAAATGCATTTAAATAGTATATTAAATAATGTATTTTAAACTATACATATAAATTACAAAAATTGCAAGATATATAATTTAAAATAATAAAAAATTTCTTAATTCCAATAAACAGATATAAAAAAGCAAGTTTTATTTAAAGTAATATAAATTATCTACCAATCAGCCATGAATCTTAAAAAATGCTGTCTACTTCTGTCATATAATTAATACTTTTAAAAAATTAGGATTATTTGTTTATATCATAACAAAATTTAAAACCAAATAAGTATTTCATATAAAGCTGAAAAGAAAAAAAAAGAGTGGAAACCTGGGATAAACGAATCTTTTCTTTTTCTCTTTCAACTTGCTGCACTTGTAACTTGTATTCTTCATCCAAATGTTTCTGCTGAACTGACAGTCTGGCTTTCATTTGCTGCAGTTCCCAACGTTCCTGTAAATAAAATAATTGAAAAGTTGTTTCGTGATATGTATTTGAAAACCATATTTTTATAATAATGCAATTTGAATTATAATCTCCTTTTTTAAAGCAATTCTCAAAGCATACAAGCCATTTTTCTTATTGAGATAAGATGAAAAATTATAATTATCTATAAATTTTCTTTTCAAAGCAAATGTAATGAAATAAAAAACTAAGACAAAACATATAAGCAAAAACAATTTGAATAGAAAAAGGCAAATTCGTAGGAAATGTCTGATTTGATTAGTGAAATGGAAATCATGATTTAGCCTAATACTATCAAGCAATGTCTTAAGTGTCATTATTATTAGAGTGAAGAAAAGTAAATATAAAAGAAAATTATATTCAGGAATTCTTAATTTTACAAATAACAAACTTTTGAAGAAAGAAACGATAACTAAATGTTTTATATTTTGAAATTCACAAAATATGTACATTAAATTTAAAATTATGTTTTAAATTTAATACACACATACCTGCACAAAATGGAAAAAAAAGAAAAAAAAAAGACTTGTATTCCAAAAAAGCATTTGACAAACCAGTCTTTATTGACTACTATTTGCCATTATCATGTGGGCTGTCTTATGATGACATAAAAATGTATTTAAATGAGAAGATTTTAGAAAATATATGGAAGATGGGGTATCAAATGAGAGGAATCTGTATTAGTAAATAAAAAATAAAATAAAGTAATGCTGTAGAAATTTTGCTTATGCTGCATGAAAAAAGAACAAACATTTATTTTGTTAAATTAGGACATATTTCAATATACAGCAATAAGTTGGTCTTTCGAAAATCCTTTTAATGCTACAATTTATTATTAATAAATGTAATATGTAGTTTTCTGATCAATATCTATAACCTTAATTTTTATGAGAAAAACTGTTTTCATGCAAGCACATTGTTTTGGAAGAAACTATAGCGGGAAACATGTTTTCAACGTATGGCTTTTCAATTTCATGCAATCTTTTGACCTTTTTAAAAATTATTATATATTATCATTCATCACATGCTTAGATGCAAATAATTAAGTGAATACATAATTCTACATGCAATTTCATCCTTTCTCATACACATTTAATAAAATTTAGATAATTTACAGTTGTATTTTGAATGTGGCTTTTCTCTACAAGCACAGAATTTGCCATCAAAGATATAAATTAACAAGAGAAAAGAAGTAAAAAAAAAAGCTTTATCTAATAAAAACTATTCAGCAAAGGCAAATTTTAAAACATATGCTTCAACATTATTACAAAAGTGGTTTCAAAATGTCTAAATGAATAATATAATTTTTTTACTGTTTAAAGTTATAGTTATTTGCATTTATCAGTAAATTAATAAAGTCTCTGTACTTATTTTCAAATCAGTTTTCCAGAATAACAAATACATATATATTGAAAATAAAGGGATATTATTATTAAAATTACAAGAAAATTATTACAAATATTTAATAATAATATGTATTCATAACTATTAAAAATGTATGAATAACTTAAAATAATATTCATGCACACAATTAATGCTTTATTTTTCATTCCTATGAAATTTAATATTAATATGTACTTTTAAAAATATAAATTATAACATAATTATTTAAAAGTAAAGTAAAATCTTGCATTCTATATTTTTGTTAATTTGACATTAGTCTAACAGTGTAATTCTTTTCATAGTTATACCTCTTCTCCTTCTGTTGCATACTTTTGTAAACGGCTCTCAAGTTTAAGTACCAGTTGTTGCAATCTGTCTCTTTCCTCATCACTGTTATCAAGCTGTTTCTGGAGTCTGTTCTGTAAACCTAAAGAGAAAGTAAATAAAAAAAATTTAAAACATAAATGATTACTTAAAAAAGGGTTACCTTTTATTTAAAATCCAATAAAATGATTTGATCAAAGTCAAAGGGTTAGATTAAGTTTAAATATCATCATGGTATCTTATTATAATCTTACTTTGTGAAGGAATCTTTTGTAATTACAAAAATAATAGAAAATTTCACTCCTATTATGAATTATAAATATGTTTTTTGTAGGAACAGAGTTAAAGATACTGAAAACAATGCTTACAGAGTTTCAACAAGCATATTATAAGTCAAAATAAAAATCAGTAAAAATAAAGATGATGAAATTTCGTAACCTAATGTAAAAGATTGTCATATTTTTCATGTGAGAAAGAAACTTTAGAAATAAATAAATAAATGTCCTTAGGTTTGTAGTTGAGAATTCTTAATTATTTATCATTATGGTTCAGCCTTAACCTAGAGAATTGCTTTAATGTAAAGAATACATCATAATTTAATAATACCATGCTAATAACTTTTCATATATCTTAAATAACAATCAAAAATTAAGTTCAAATTCCTATACTCTGTGTAGAAGAATTTGAGTAGAGTATAAAATTGTTTGTGGCAAAAAATATAAAATTGAAAGAAAGTAAAATATATAAAGTCCTATATGATCTCACTTTTTTAAATAAAAGACAGATTAATTTTGTTTATGAATTGAAAGCAATACAAAAAAATCATTAAATAGGCATAAGAGCATCCGTAAATTTAAATTTATTATTTAGCAATTCAAATAGTACACACACATTTTAAGAAGAGCTAAATTAATAAAAAATGTGAATGTTTGTTTAAGGAAGCAGCCATTAAATAAACAATTTATTCTACTGTCAACTAGATAATGGTTTGCTATGTTATTTTGTATGTTTAACATTATCATATATGTCAAGTATATCAAGGATTTTTGATAAAATCATTTGATATTTTTGGTCGAAAGAAGTTGTTAAATCCTTTCTATTTTTCTCAAAATGGAGTATAATGATTTGAATTTCGTGTAAAATTAAAACATTGTAGGATAATTAGCGAATGGCTCTAGGCCCGAACTCCCAAACTTATGATTAGTAGCCAAGTCAAGCAAAAGGGACCCTTCAGCTTGAAGGATATTAATTGACTTATATAGCAATCACCACAATATACTAATGTACTTCAGAGTAAAGAACTGAAGTAAATCTGTCTGGTTAATAATGATGCTTGCTGAAAATAAATGCAAACCAATGAATAGTTGATATATTGAAGACAAATGCTACAGTGAGCCACATCATTTTTTCTTATTTAATACTGGATATATAGTTATTACTCAGCAGTTCATTATACTTTAAAGGAATTTTTAAAAAATGTTATATAAAAGTAAAGAAAATACTTCTAAGATCCTTCTCTTTAGCATCCAAAAGAGCTTGTCTCTCTCTCATAGTAGCATGATTCCTTTCCTCAAGTTTCATTTGCAATGAAGCTAGTTCTGCAGTTCTTGCTTCTAACTGTTCTGTTAAATGTTGCAAAGATCTTAAATAAATAGAAAAAAGATATTAAAAAACATATCTTTCTTTATCTGACATATTGTTAAGAACTTCATGTAACTGAGGAAAAGTACATAACAAAAATTATATCTCTTTATTAATTAGCTTTGATTGTGTACTTATTTGAGCAATTTTCTAAAAATAATTTTAAAAAATGAATGACACATTTTGAATGATTTATAGAAATAAGAAGAAACCTTAAAAGTGAATGATATTGCTTTGTTTATGAGCAAAATCAAATAAGACAGATATAAGTAAATAAAATTTTTAAGAAAATACAAAAATTTGAACTAAAATAATGATTATGCTTAACCTATGATTAGCAAATTGCCTCGTAGAAAAGTAAAGAAATTAGAAAATCACTCAGAAAGACATTTATTGAATTTATTAGCTAATAACCACAGTTGCAATACATGTTTTTTTTTGTTCAGTTATTATAAAAAAACACAAAGTTATTGTTTTGCACAATTTTGAGAAAAAATTATTTGCAGCCATTTTTAATTTATAAAGAGAATTGTAATCTTAGAATAGTTTAAGGTGCATTACAGAAAAATTATGATTTGCAAACTTCAATAAATAAAATAATAATTTTAATCAATTTATAAAAAAATTAACCTATTGATGATTACCAGTTTTATAAAGAAAGAGTAATGTTCTTGTAACATTAGAGAGAATATAAATAAATGTTGTACAAAATGATCAATATGACTCTCAGTAATACATTTATATAGAGATAATAGCAGCTATAGAAATAAAAGTATGAATAACATACCTTGAGTGTGCTTGAGTACTCAACAGGGCTTCAATCTCTTGTTCTTTCAGTCTTTTTAGCCTAAGTAATGCTTCTTCATGATCTTGTTTCATTAAAGTAATTGACTGGCTGTAAATTAAGAATATAAGAAAAATAAATTAACACCAAAACTACCGGCATATCAACAAAATATTAGAATTATAATTAAGTGTAAATTCCTTAAAAACAGAATAATAAAAAAATATTCAGTTTTATTTTAAAAATATCCAAAAATGTTTGACCTATTTTTTATGGAATATGTTAAACTTTGTAAATGCATTAAGTTAGAAACGCTTTAAAAATATATTTATAAAGTTAGTGAGCACTATTTTGAGAAATGGCAATTGATATTATTAGTTCATGTTATTAAAACAGTTAATTTTAAAAAGTCATTTAATTTAGAATGCATATATTACAGTAAAATGAATGAAAACTGAATTATTAATTCATATTAATATTATTGCATATTTTTAAATTATGATAATTCTTTAGTTGTAGAGAGTTCTTACTTATGTAGTTCCTTTAATTTTTGAATTTCTTTCAATGTTTCTTTTTCGGTTATATCTAGTTTAGCTTTAAAATTCTTTTCTATTCCCTTCTTTTCTTCATCTGCTTGGTATAGTTTTTCTTCAAATATTTTAATTTGTCCTTCCATTTCTGATTTCATTCTAGATAAAGAGACATATGATGTTACTCAGAAGCAAACAAATTAAATATAAAATATATGGATAAATATAATATGAAAACCTACTTAGCTTCCATATTTTTTAAAGAGTCTTCCAATGCTTTAAGCTGGTCTCTATAAAAGAAAAAGCAATGATCATATTTATATACATATATGCACACATAATATGATGCAAGATCCGTTTTTGGATTTAATACAAGAATCATTTTTAGTATGAATAATCAAATGAAGTGAAGATTAAAATTCAGTTTAATTTAATAATACCTGGAAATAAAAAGAAAAGTAATTGCTTTTCAGCATGCTACTTTTTAAGATTAAAGAAATAAAAATAGATAATGCCATAAAAAAGTAACATTCATCATTTCTACAACATTTATTATTCAACGATATCTTTACATATTTCACATTTGACTAAAGTGTGCTTTAGTAATATATATTTATAAAATTTTAACAGCAAAGTTAATTATTTCAATTAATGGAATAAAAATTAAACTTTGAAATGTATAACAAAAATGGAAGAAACCACAATTCTCTGAAATTCAACATTGATTTCATTTCTTTTTTATAATTGTAATTAAAATTAATTACAGAAAAATTTAGCCTACTTAGATATTTTTTTAATAATGATTGAATTTTCTATTTTATAAAAATTACTTAATCTTTTAAAAAGTAGTTTTAATCTGGCTCTATCATAAGCATCATCACCATTTAAAATTTTTGATGTAATTTCTTTAAATGTAGGTAGTATTTTTTTACATTCAATATTTATCTGATGAATTGTTGCTGAATTTATCATAAATAAAAATTAGGAATCAAAAGTTGGTTTAAGTCTTGTTTATAGGAACAAAAGATTGTATAAATTAAAGAAAGACTAGATGCCATTTATTGAAAACTGAATGTGATGTCATATTTCTAGTATGCAAATTAGGAAGCGATTAAGAATAAAATAATAAAAAAAACCAAATATTTTTAATAAAAAGAAAGTAATTGACAAAAAGTAATATTAATTTGTTTCATGGCATTCATGTAACTAGTTTATGCAAAATGCTTGATATTATTCCTACTGCTGAATTGCTAATACAATAAAGAAAATTTGATATGAAATATGAAAATTTTTCTCAAATAAAATGAACATTTTACTTGTATAAATTTTCAAGTGTCTTGATTCTTTCTTCATACATGGCTTTCATTGCTTCAGAAGATTTTAATAGTTGATCTCGTTCAAAAATGTGATTATTAATCTATGAAAAATTATAAAATTATATTAGAAATGGAAATAAATGTGTTTTTTAATAAAATATTTTAAATAAAAGTATTTGAATTTGTATAAATGCAAAAAATTATATATATGACAAGCAAGATAATAATTTGGCATGTTTAAAACATTTAGGAAGACTAAACATCCAACTAAATTTTTTCAGGTAATAAAATAGTGCAATATTTAAACTTTACCATTCAAAAATATGCTATTTGCTAAGCTAAGATTTCCAAAGAAATAGTTAAGCATTATAGCAACTGAAAATTTAAATTACGCAAATATCAATTCTAATGTAAATTTTACCATCGTCTTATAACAAGTGAAATAGAAATTCTAGTGTTTAATATTTCACAAAAAAAAAAAAAAAAAATGGAATCTTTACAATTTTCAGAGAAACAATATGTATAGATTTTCTTTTTACTATTATAGAACAAATGATACAAATCTATAAATTTTATTACTTGTTCAGTAATATTAGAGATATGGTTAAACTAGTAAGAGTTAATTAAAATGAATTATCAAACTTACTATTGTTTGCAAAACATGTGTGTTCGCGCTACCTTCAAATGCCGGTTCTTGAGAGAAGCCAGAATCTTTTGATATCGTTCGATGAGCATAGCTGTCTGTTATATTATTAACTGAATTTTGAAGGTCTAATGCTGATTGAATCCTATTCCCAGATGATTGCAAATGAATTTCTTTTGGATGCGCTGAAGCTACTTTCTTTTCCTCAGGTAAAATAGTCGGTTCCACATTTTGAGCTTTTGTTATAACATTCTTTTTATTCACATTGGGTGCACTTGCTTCAGGTAAAGATACTGAATCCCTTAATATATTAGGCGAATCAAATAGATTCTTGCGTTTTTCAGCTGTAATGTTTTTGTCATTAGTAATCCAACTCACATCAGCTGTTTGAGAATCATCACTTACTCTTGTTCTACCAGGTGTTGTACTAGGTCTAGATATTTTAACTGGTTCTTTTTCTTCCAGCCAATCATCATCTGTTTCTAAAGATGCTTTATTTTTGTTAGATATTTGTGACACAGTTTGAGATACTGTTGCTGATTCACTTAAGCCTAGCCATTCAGCGCTCGAACTTCTTCTCCTGTTGGTATTGCTTTTCAGATCTTTGGATGAAAGATGAGTTTCATCAGTCATGTTTTCCTTTGATTTTGGTGGATGTTCTTTTGGTTTGACAGATTTTTTTGGACTTTCTTTAAAAAAGCTCAACCAATCTGTATCATCTTTATTGGTTGCACCCATTCTTTCTGATCTTTTAGGTTGTGATACAGATTTAGTTGCTATTTTGGCTTCAGATACTAATTTTTCTGCTTGCATTTTAGGAGTGAATGATGATTGTTTCCTTTCAGGGCTTTCTTTCAGAGATTGTTCCACCAATGATTCAGGAATACCTTTAAAGCTAACTTGTTTTTGCAAATTCTCTCTTCTTTTTTCTTGAGCAGGATTTCTTTTCACAGGGGAAAAACTGAAAATAACACAATAAGTATGGTATCAAAGAATTAAATTCATTCTTTTATTTCAGTGGGTTTAAAATAAAATAAAAAGTTAAATAGCAACTATTATTACTACATCTCTATTAATTACAAAAGAGAATGCACATATGTGCATGATTTGGAACTGAACAGGCAGACCTTTGATTTATAACAACCAAATTTGGCACATGTATAATTTGGAAACTAAGAATGTGTATTTCAAAGTGATTTTTTTTGTAATAAATCACTAAAATATCCTTGCATCATTTCAAAATTCAAAAAAAAAATCTTTTTAATTTTTTAATTATGTTAATTTTTCTAAAAATGTTCTTGCATGATTCTTTACAACAGACTTTATTGCTGAACTGGAATTTATTATTTTTTCAGTGTTCTGTCAAATAATTAATCATATGATTTTTTTTCCATCGCCAAAACTAAATAAAAAAAGTTTTATATTCAATATCTGAATAGTTAATATGAGGAATAAAAAAATGAATTTACACTATTGTAAAAGTTATTATTATTTTTTTTAAAATTATGTTTCTAATAGAACAATGATATCATAGCATAAGATTTTATGAGAATGGATTATATACACAATGAACAGAACAGATATCAAATAAATTAAAATAACAAGGCTTCTTTTATGTCTGTAATAATGTATACTTAAAATATGTTATTGGGAGAATCATGAAGTAATATGTAAAATATTTACTTGAAAAATAAACGTAACCATTATTCCCGATTAACTTGCAGATTGCCAATATCGTTTAATATTTCAAAAGTTGGAAAATAGGTTTTTTATTTAAAAAAAACATACATCTATCAAATTTAGCAATAAGTTGTATTAATTTGAATGAGTTCATTCTTAAATAAATTTAAGACTTCACCAAACTTTTAACATGTAATTTGTATATAAAGTCAAATCAAATCAAATAACCAAGAAAGTTTTCTTAATTGTAATTAGACATGAATTATTTGAAGAGACAAAATCGAAAGTTAATAGTGCATACTGTTTTCAGTTTATCTGTACAAAGTCAAGAATCTTATATCATAACACTGATGTTATCTATTATTAATTTCCGGCTTTTTTTAAGTCTTTTTACAGTTCAGTTAAAGACAAATTTATTTGTAGAGTTGGAATTATTAAATTGGCAAAGTAAACAGATGCTAAGGAGCTTCACAAAGGACTAATGACAGGCTTAGTCTTTATAAAGCCCCAGGTCCTCAAGATTTTTTTTCTAATATTTTATTTAATTTTATGCTTTTATTTAGCAATAAAGATCAAGCAATTCAATTTATTCATATCCAAATTCAGCTTTGTTTAAATTAATTTTAGAACCCTATTTTAGTAATATTCCTAATTTTTGAGCATTTATTTGAAATCAATACATTGATTGCAGAGTATTATCAAGTTTATACTCTGTTATTTTACAGTCCTAAAAATATGAAGCTTTAGAGTCTAAAAAAATGTCTAATATAAAATAATGTTTAGATTGAGATAAAATAGTGTATATTATATATATATATATATATATATATATATATATATATATATATATATATATTATAATTACTTTGAAAAATTATTTTTGAATTTCAGGAGTGCATTTTTTATATGCTCTTCTGAAAAAAACTGTTGAAAATGTTACCTGCAATTAAGCATTTTGTATTTTCAGTTTATCAAAATTTGTTATTTCAAATTAATTATATAAAGATTAAACTAAAATCATTAAAAACGTATTTGATTTCAAAAAATGTGAAAAAAAAGGGGCTCTGGGATTTACAATGCTTAAGAGCCCTTAGATGACTTTATCTGGCCCTGCTTGTTCAGCCTAAATGTAGGAAATGCATTATTTTAGCATGATCATTCTTAATATTACATACACAGCCAGATCATTTTATATATAGCCAGATCAAAACATCAAAAGACTAAAATGTGAAATTGTTTTAAAATGGGCAATGTTTCCTTTTTTATCCTGCCGTGGATTTAAAAAAAAGGTACACAAACAAATTGAAAATATATATATATAACATGAAGAGCTCTAATAAGTATTAAATTAATACAAATAACACTATATCTAGTACCTGCAATTTTGAATATTTTTTTAACTAAATGATCAGTACAGGATGAACTATAAAAATGTGACATTTTTTAAGCATCTTGCAAATACATGCCTAAATAGATCATGCATTTTCTAAGTAAATTATTATTTTTTGTTTAATAATAATACATTGTTTTTGATTGAAAATTCATATGTTTGTTTGTGTGTGTGTGTCTGTGTGCGTGTGTGTGATTTTTACTGCAAATAAATTAAGTAAGCAATAATTAATATTGCTCAACCTAGACTGATACATCTTTCCTAATAATGTCAAGAGTGATGTAGAAACAAAGCAGTATCAAAAACTTTCAAAAGAGGCTAATTCCCCTCCCCCCATATTTATGCCAAATAATTTACAAAAATTAGAGGATACATTTAAAAACAGTCCATTCATGTTTCATTCTGTATTAAAAGAATTTTAAGTAACTTTTAATATATTTATTTTATTAAGTTGATTTTTTTAATAAATATTGAGCATATAATCTGATGGGTTCAAATCAATTTATTGTAAAAATAAACTTTGAAAAAGAAAGAATTCATATTTTAATTGAAATATTCAAATACAATATGGTAAATTCTAAATACAGTTATAACTTTTTGGAAGCTCGTCTGGGCTTAGTAAGGAAATCAAAGTTATCTTTAAATAATTATTAATACAAGAATTGAAAATTTTGAAAGTGTGATCAATGAATGAGGTGTTAATTACAATACCTCCATCAATCTAAATATATTACACATATTGAAGATTTACATTAATAGCAAGTTGAAATATATTTTTATAAATAATGGTTAAGAAATTAATTGATTTAAGTGAAGTTAGGAGAGGACTTGCAAGATTCCCTGATGCAAATAGCTATGTAAATTATATAAAAGAAGAACAGTCAATCAATTATTAATTTAGTATTAGCTCAGGAAATTTAATTTATCAATACCAGATAATGTTAAAAGATTTTTTAACTCTATAATTTTAAAATATAAATTTAGAATTTAAAAAAATATTGAATATAATCAAATAACTCTCATCCAAATTTTTGCAATTTTAAAAATTAATGAGCATGAATTCACTTATATCTTGACCTGGTTTTCTATTGAAAATAATGTAGCCCTCCCTTCCTCAGGCACAAAGATATATTGAAATAGGGGAAAAAAATTTCAAGAAACTTATGATTTTCTTTATTTGAACAATAGTATTATGAAATTTGTTGTTAGCATACGCATAGTTAAATTTTGGATGCTGTTAAGCATTAAAACCTTGGTACCGCTATCACTAACATTTTTTAAAGCAAAAGATATCGCTGCTTTTGGTCAATTGTTCTACAGCAAATTACAAGATTTAAAATCAGTCATATTTTAGCAAATAAAAAAAGATGCATCCCAATTGAAACATTACTACAACTGCAACAATATATTTTTCGAGCTTTTGCTGATGTATTTTACGGAATACATGGATCGATAAAAAGTGCATGTACTCAGCCAGTGCCAACATGTGCACAAAAAAGAATGTGTATTGTTAAAAATTGTATATGTACTACCATACTTCAGAATAAGCTTTAAAATGTCATTATCTTAGGAATATATAATAACAAGTCAAAAATATTAAATTTGTATCACATAGTTAAAAAAAATAATAAAATGTATTCAAAATCCCAATTTTCAGCTGCAAATATCGTTAGAATCTATTTGCACTTGAATAGGCAAATCCCATTTTTCCCACTAAAGCCTAACAAATTTGCTCTTTTTTGATTCTGTCAGTTTTGTAATATAACTTAAACACCCATTTTTTATAACATGAAATGCACTATTGGATGTTTGGAAATGAATATAAAACCACAGTATTTAGGAGATGTATTTAAATTAAATGTTTTTTTACACTTAAATATATTACATGTGTTCTAATATTCCTACAAGTAAAACTTTTGAGTTGAATGTAATAATAATAAAAAACTTGAATAAAATAAAATATTTCTTGAATAAAATTCATGAGATATAACATACACATGCTGTTGTAATAACACATGCCATTGTACTTGGATATTCAATTAAAATAGCATGGGTTATCTGTATACCTTATGGATTTTTAAAAAAAGTTTTAAAAAATTGTATATATATATATATAGGAACAAAACCAAAGAAGAACTGAAATAAAAGAAAGCAAAAACGAAAGTAGGGATAAATCAAAATAGAAACTTATAAGTAAAAGAATATATATATACTAGCCGCCTTTGGCGACCAGTCGGTTCGCCAGTATTAATGCTTGCTAAAATTTTCAAATAATATTTTATGTAGCTGTGTTTCATAACAGGTTTTTCACCAAAATATTTTTAAACCAAATAAATTTTGATAATCATATAATTCATTTATAGTATTATTTTCTTCAGATGTTCTGTTCATTGTACTACTCATCTTTCTGTTTCTATCCGAGCAATGATTGTCCCGGAATTGATATTTTACTTAAATGGTGGAGGGAAAGGTCTAAAATTTTACGTTTTTATAGAATAATGAGATTCAAATTTTCATAAATGCAAACACACTAAACAAATAAAGACACAATTGATTTTCAAGAGATGCGAAAGTTTAAAAACAGATTGGAAAATGCCGCGCACAGAGGAAATGATGGTGACACACACACACACCCTTCTTTTCTTTGTTCCCCTCCTAGACTTTATTTCGAGCAGGCATAGATTAAATATCCATACAGACTAATAATAAAAGCAACTATTTTCTTCTTTTTTTTAAACATCCCGTTATCTGTGAATGAAAACCAACTGACTTCGCGTATTTCTTTCTAAACAAATCATAATTTATTACTTCCTGCTATCTAACTCAGTTGGTGTGGGGGAAGGATATTAAGATTTTTGGCGGGAAAGTAAGAAAAGTGTCGTTTTAACTATTTTCCACTCAGTTTTTTCATTTTTTCTCTCCATAAGAACCATCCTCGTGTCTTAACGAAAATATTTTTAAAAAATCAGCCGAATCGGTCAAGCCGTTCTCCAGTTTTGCGCTTAGCAACGCATTTCGAGTTGCATTTATATATATATATATATATATATATATATATATATATATATATATATAAACAAAAGAGAGGAGGATAGAGACCAATAGAAAAGTCTTGTGATTGTTTCAAACTGGTTTAAAATTGCAATGACTTAATTCATATAAATAATGACTTAAAAATAATAATGTTCTCACGTGACAACTTAAAATGTGCAATCAAACATTTCATTTCATTTTTTTATGTGCATGTGTGCGTCAGTTTATTTTCTGGAACATCGGGAAAACAAATTTTCTTCCGATTTATCGTATTCATGTCTGGCGAGGAAGGAGGCAGGAAAAAAATATTTGTAAAGACTGTTTAAAGAATTTTTCTAAAGGACTATTTTTTCAGAATTAAACAATTGAATATTCTCAAAAACTGGCTTTTCAAATTTCTGCACTTTTTATGATGCTACATACTCTATATACAAGAATCTATATTCATTTTTTAAAAGATATGAACAATAAAACATAAAGACATTTAAAACGTTAACAATTACATTACATTAATAAAACAAAGACATTTACTTAATAAGAGTAAATAAGGAACAATTTTTTTTTATTTTTAATGTTTGAAGATAAAATCTACAAATATGAAAATTGCCATAAAAATGTTTTTAGAAATAATGTATTATGTTTTGATGAGGATGATTTTAACTAATAAGTAAATTTGATATATACCTTTTATTAGGGGATGCAAATGTCCCAAGAATGTCTTCTTCTTCAGAATCTGCTAAAAGAATCACTGCGGTTTAATAATTTTTATCAATTATTTAATTGGAATTAAGAATATTTTGCTTGAAAAATATCATTGCTTCTAAAACAATTTTTAAGAATAAAACATGCTTAGGAAGTCTGTCTCTTTTGTTCAAAATTATATCTCTTACCAAAAAACAAAACCCAAAAATATCATGCCACTCTAAAGTTGAATTTTTTTTATTAGAAAATTTTCTATAAAAAATCTGAATTTTTTATAAGAAAAAAAAGTATTAAAGTTGAGTGATTAAGTACAGTCATTAAGTACAAGAGTTGATTTTCTTTTTAAAATATGTCTTATTTTCAAATTAAATTAAATAACAATCATTTTTGCATGCATAGAATAGATTTCTCACTTTTTATAATAAAATCTGAAAAGAAGTTATTTTTCTATATTCTCTTCCCACACTTCCTTTCTTTTTTCCTCTCCTTTTTTTAAAATCAAATTTTGTTAAAATAAATGAAAAAAATTTCAAGTCTTCGAAGAGATTAGCAGACATTCATCCTTGGCAAATGACATAAAAGTACTTTTTTTTTCTTTTTGTAAGTAAGTGATAGCAAAGTAAGAGAATCCAACATATAGTATAAATAATTTGTATAATCAAATGTATATTAGTTTGTAGTATGAGCTCAACTCGCTTAGATATATTTTTGTAGTCACAAAACAATTTAGGTTGCATGGCATTTATTTTCCAATGCAAAGGAATAAAAATATTTTTTTAGATCACATTTATATGTTTTGTTCTTTAAAAAATATATATATTCATATTCACTAAAAATTCACTTTAACTTAAACATACTCTAAAAAAACGCAATTTTATTGCACAGGAATAATATAAAAAGAAAGAAATTAAATAAGAACTTACCTACAATTTTTGATCAAATTATGAACAAATATCTCTATATTTGTAACTTACACAAATTCATTCAAATTCCATAATATATACTAAATTTTTTTAAAAAAATATGCAATGCTATTACTGTAGATTTTAGAAAAGATTCTATAATAGGTTATCACAGTACTAACAATTTTAAATAAAAATTTCCTATTTGATAAAAAATTAAAACAAATGGCAAAATTTCATGCACTTATAAAAGATTTTAAAATGGTAAAGCTCTATATTTAAATTATGGCATGAAAGATTTAAGTAAAGTTGTACAATGATAAAAAGTTTTCTCATTCAAAAACTGATGAGTGTCAACTACAGACTTTTATTATAAGAATATCATCCTCATAAATTGTGATGTAATTGTTTTACATTAATGAAAATATCAAAATACATAATAAATATTCAGTAAAATATTGATATAATACATACACATACATTTAAATTAATGGTACAAGGATCATGAGGGGGAGGCAAAAATGTTATAGAAGCATATAGATAGTATAGGTATGTTATTGATAATATATGTCTTATTGGACAACACAGAAATAAAAGGTGTATTCATGTTCTATTTAAGTCAAATTTAAAGTACAAAATGTAATAATATGCTTCAGATTCCATTTATTCTTTCTATGATGCTGATTAAAATTATCTTCATTATGACTTTAGAGGGGGTTGATATAAGATCAATATAAAACATTATATAAATGATAAATACCTTGGCTTTTAGAATCAATTTTAGTAGATTTAGTTTTAAGAGCGGGTCCCTTTTTTGGAGATTGCTTTGAAGAAGTATTTTTTAAGAAGTCATCAAAAAATGACCCACTTCTTTTTCGGGGGGAAGCTGAAGATTTCACATCAGATTCTAATGATTTCAACAAGTCATCATCTTCTGAATCATCATCTAAAAGTAAATTTTATTGTAAAATTCAGAAAAACATTTTATTCAAAATAAATGAAATTAAAAATTATTCCAGTTTTAAATATTCCTCAATTGGTGTATTAAATACTAAAAGTATGTTGTAATATTATTATAACATTAGAATTATACTTCAAATAATAACAATTAGTCAATTCATAATAACATTTTATTTAAAATACATGATATTGAATTAACTTTTAAAAAAATATTCCAAATCTAAATAGAATGTATTATAGAATAAAATAGAAAAATTATTCTAACTCTAAATATTTGTTTACAATAGATTATGAACTGTAATTATGCTTATGTTACCTTTTATGTCATCAAGTTGCTCAGCTACACTTTTCTTTGGTGAAGATTTAGGAGATAAAGTTTTCAAAAAGTCATCAAAAAATGAACCACTTCTTTGCTTGCGAGGGGTACCCGAAACTTTGTTATCTGAATCTAAAGATTTCAAAATATCATCTTCATCATCACTCACTGAAGATTTTGATTGAATGTTTTTATTAGTTTTGCTTTGAGAAAGAACAGTGCTTGATGGTTTATCTAAGTCAGCAAGAAATTTTGATCCCGCTTCCTCACCAGCTTTCTTTAAATTCTTTTTGGAAGGTGAATTCTTCTTGGAGTCAGCCAAAAAAGAAGGAAGGCTTGATTCAGATAAAAAAGCATTCAAAGCATCATCATCAGTTCCCTCATCACTCAATTTAGAGCTACTTTTAGATAATGTCCGTTTAGGAGAGGTCTTATTAAGAATTTCAGTAGTTGTTTTTGAGTTACTCTTTGGTAAATCTTCTGAATTTAGCGAGGACAGAATGTGATCTGGAAAATGTACATCCTTTTAAATGTAGAATAATATGTATACATATATATGTGATATGGTGCATAAATCAAAAATTGTAAATATCTAATTAGAAAATAAATATGAAAATGAAAGAAATACATCAGAGGACACTTTTTAAAGCAATCTCTTTTTCTTTTTTCAACTTCATCTTTGTTACATAAGTAACCTGATATCTTTAGAGTATAAAGCCATTTTTACCATTCATTAAAAGTATATTTACTAACCTACGTATTTCAAATGACATGATAACCAAAACAACATAAATAAATTTAAAATGTAGTAGTTTTTTTATTGTTTTAAAACTAATCATAAACCATTATTATAAAATTAATTAATTAACTGTGAAACTTTAAGAGAATAATTACCTTTGTAACATAACATTCACTATTAAATTTTAAAAATTTTTTAAATCATAGCAAATGAAAGGGGTAAATTACAAAATAAATAAATATAAAACAACAAACATATTAAACAAAAAAATATAAAACAACAAACATATTAAACAAACATGAAGTTACCATTATTTTAATAATAATATTTTTAAAAAATTAGAATTATTTAACACAGAAAGCAAGATGCCCTGTCTCTTAAAAATATTGTACAAAATATATGCATCTGTGCAAAGTAGTTTTAAAAAATAGCTCGATTAAAAATAATTTTAAGCTTGTAAATACAGATTAAAAAAAGCATTTCTAAATTCTCTGAAAATGACACTCAATACAAAAAGAAATTTAATTGAAACTAAAAGCAATTAATATTACTGTTGATCTAAAGGATTCCCAACATTGGATAGAAAGACAAAATAAATTTTGTTAGTTAAATGTAGTGATACAATATAGCTTTCATACTTAAAATATATAAATAAATGTTTGTATTAAAATCACCCCAAATCATTAGATATCCTCTATCTTACAATACACATAATTAAATTTTTTTTTCTTTCTTCTCTTAAATGAACAATATACTACAAATTCAATAATTCTCATTTTAAAATAGCATTATATATTTTTTAATCATCTACCCCACAACATTTTTTTTTGGGGGGGGGGGGTTGGGAAGAATTTTTAAAAAAGTAAAATTTACTTAAAAGATTTTCAACAAAAGTACGCTAACTACAAAAAGATTTTTCTGAAATTAATTTATAACCATCAAAAGAAATATTTAATAGTCTTTTAATATAAATTTTATTTAAATATTCTAAACCTAATATTGAAACTCTTAATATGATTATAAAAATTCTTAAATTCTTTCTTTGATAGTTGATAGATTTTATTACTTTGAAAAGTGAAAAGCAATTTCAAATGTGAATGGAATGAAAGTTTGATTAAAGCTTTTTTTTAGATGAAAAAATCACTGAAAGCCTTTTTACATAGATGACATCAGCAGAAGCATCAAAAATGTTTGCAATATCAATATTGATATACCAATTTTATCTAATAAATCTTTTTAATTTATTTAAAACATACTTTTATACTATATATATGAAAATAAAATGTTTTTCTAACCTAATGATGGCTTTTTAGATGGAGAATCACCAAAAGCTTTCTTTGCAAAGATATCATCCTCATCATCAGCTAAAAGGCTTGCAATATCATCATCACTGTTGTCAAAATCAGAAACTACAAAATTTTAAAAATATACCTACATTACAAATTTATTAAAATTAAAATTTCCATAAAGATACAAAGAATAGTCATGTAGTGAAATAAACATTTAAAATTTTAAAACTATAAAATGAGTTTAAAAAAATTAGTGACAACTGCACTGAGATATTAATTATTTTGCTAAAAATTCTATTCACTAAACAGAACAAAAAACCAGAATCTATAAAAAATATAGTAAAAAAAATCCTTACATATATCTTTTTGAAGAAGACACTATTTCATAACAAATTATAATAGTAAGCACAAACTATAAGCATAAGTATATGAAATTTATAGAATTACTGATAATTTCAATGCCTCATGTAAATGAAATTTATAAAGTAAGAATTTAATCAACTAAATTCCTTGCTGTATATTACTTGCAGCATAATCTCTTACTGTTTAATGCATTGAAAGAATCCAAACTTTAATTAGAACAAAAGCTTGAAATTAACAAGAAAACCAAATAAAAATGCTTTTTATTTCATCTGCAATAAATCAGAGCATGTATCTGATATATTGATGCATTTATAAATATCTATTTAAAAGTTAGCAATTTTTTGTGCAAATTTTGATAAAATATTTTTATTGACTTTTTTAATTATAAATAACCATTTTACAATCATATATCTCTAACATAAAATCTATTACTGTTGAGGAACTTCATTAATGTGATTATATAGAATTTTTTTTTAAAAAAAAATACATCATTATTTCAAATTAAGATTATTTTTACAGCACTTATATTTCAACTCTTTATAAGATAAATAAGAATGTTTAACACACAAAATCTGATTTTTTAAGAATCAGTCGTAAGGGGTTTTAATGGAGGGAAGACAAAAATGTTTCCAAGACTTGTAAAAAAAGACGAGAACTTGAAGTGTCAGATAAAGAGCATAAAATGTGGAGAAAATAGTATAGAGTAAAAATATAACTCAAAACAGAAAACCAATAACTGTCTATTGCAATGTTTAGTATAATCAATAAAGCAAATATGAAATAGAAGGAATAGACATGCTATCAACATGAGGATATGATGTAAAACACATAAATTAAAATATAATACAGAGAAATAATATTTAAAAAAAGGATGAATAACATTTTTTGTGTTTTGAAAATATCAAATTCAAAAATAGATTACATCAAGATACCAATCTGTGCATCAATAAATAACAAAAAAAAAAAAAAGATTGAAATGAAATCTTTTATGCATATTTCAATGTATCATGTCAGAACATAATTTCTTGAATGGTCAAGCACCATGTGCTCATGCAAGTTAAATTATATTTTTACTCATTTTAATTGTTTCATTAAATTAGTAACTTTAGCATTATTGCAAATGATCAAAAAATCTTTGTCTTGCATTTATTACTTTAAAAAAATATCACATTTCCTATTTATTTCATTTCATATTACATGCCCCAAATAACATTTTTCTAGGTTTTATTTGCTGTAGCAATTAACTTTTTTTAAAAATTAGAGCTTTTGTAAATGCAATAACACATTATTAAAAGATGATTTTTTTTTTTGAAATGCTTATGCCGATAATAATATTTTTATTTTTTGCCTATGGATTTTTGCTGGCACCAAAAACCTAATCCCCAAAATAATATCCTGCTCTGGCGTGATAAAAAGGAAGGAATTTTTTGCTACGAAATGCAGTCATTCGAAGAATTAATTATCTTCTGCAGATGAAATGAAGCTATTGAAAAAATACAGTAACATAGAAAGAAAAGCAGCATTGAGATTTTTGTGGCCAAAGTAAAAATATTAGAAGGAACATGGAAACAAAATTTGAGCGAGTTTCAATAACTCTTTAAAGTAAATTCTAATAAAGAGGAAAAGAAGTAAAATAGTATACCATTCACTCTTTATATTTTAAAGTTACTGATTACAGCAACAGGTGAAAACACTATGATGTTCCAGGTCCCAATTCCTCAACATAAAAATTTTATTCATCTCAATTTATAAATAAAGATATTTATTATTTATATTACCTTATTTCAGTATACTCAGATGAAATTTATTTTAAATTATATTTCTCTTTCATTATAAGTATATAATATGAAGAATGTGCTATAATGAAATAATACCTTATCTAAATAATTATAATTTATTCATTGACAGAAAATCTAGTCATATAATACTGAGAATATCTAGCTTGATTTTAAATAGCTTAAATAAATAATATATATTTATATATAAAAGATAAAAGAGAATCTGTTCCTACTGAAAAGATTACTCACAGTTGCCACCTTTCTTATCAGGACTTGACATTGTGCTTTGTGCTTTTACATGAGTATCCTTTTGTTGTGAAGCATAGTGCTTTATATCAAGATCATCTAATTTCTTTCAAATAAACATTTTATGAGTCAGACATGGATTTTAATAAATGTTTGAATTACTACAATAAATAATGGCTAAAAATATTGTTCTATAATATTACAATAATAAAGATGTTTTTACAAAAAAATAGAAAAAAAGACAGAGTTGAAATATAAAAATAAGAATTTTGATGCAACAGAATAACACAGCAGCATTAAAATAAAATATCTTTCATAAATTAAAAATAATGAAATGTGAGAAATAATATAAGTGTAAAGCGGATGAAATGTAATAACAAAATGTGATGAAATAATAAAATAAAAAAAATTAGCAGAAAAAAAAGAATTTGAATAACAGGATATATATATGCATATAAAACAACTCAAGGATGAATCAAAATAACATTTTTATAATAAATTTTTTTTCATAATACCAAACAGGAATTTTGAATAGTATTCAAGTAATTCAGTATAAATATTTAAAGCAAGTTTATGCAAATTGTATAGTGAAAAACAAACAAACTAAGATTTATTTTCCAAATAAAGTAATATAAAATATACAAATATACAGAAAATAACAATCAATTCTTACCAAAATTTTTCAAAACCATCAGTTTTCAAAAGACAGACTTTAAAATTTAAACTTTTTATTTTTCCACATTTAAATAATTCCTAAGAAACTTTAAAAGATATAAAATAGCATCATGAATTGAAATATTTCACTAATTTTGTTTCATATATAAAGTGTTACATGCAAAATATAAACCCAAAAACTCAAACTGCATCAATAAAATTTGAGTCATTTTTTTTTAAAAAAAATTACAATTAATTATAAATTTTATTAAAAAAATATGCAGCTTTTGCAATGATTGTTTTTGTGAAAAATATAACAAATATTATGTTTGTGTATATTTTTTCAAAAACAGATATCCTAAATTTATTTACATATTTTCATGGTAAACAATGTAATGTGATTACGATATATTTAATGATCTTTAAACAAAATGACAGCTATGAAATATGAACTGATTAACTTGTATCAAACTTATTATTTTGTCCTTTTTCTCATTTCTAATCTGGGCATGTTATACTTTTATAAATATGTGTTTCTGAAATAAAATACCTTTAATATTGTTCCAAAATCATATTCATCTTCAGAGTTATACACATTGTATAGCATATTAAATCATAATTTTCACAACCTAATATGAAAATAAAAACAAATAAAGAAAAACAAAAAGTATGAAAAGTTAAAATTATATAACAAAGAATGAGCAAAAATATCCAAAGTGGTATAAGTGACTAATCAATATTACAAACACAAAAAAAGTATAGTGTATGAAAACAAATTAAAATTGTTTTAAAAATGAAAATAATGAAAAAAAAAAAAAGAATAGACAATCACAAAAGAAGAAATTGAATACTCTATTTTTTTATAATCCATTAATATCAGCTTTTGTTAAAATGCATGGTTTTTCATTTTCATGGAATATTCACTTTTAACTGATATTACCGATTATTATGTAGAAAAATTTTAAACTGTAACTTCAAAAAAATCAATAAATTTATATTTATTAAGTCATTTGGATTTTGTTTAATTCTTTTAAAAACTAAGATATATTTAAATGTGTCTTTATTCTAAAATAAAATTCCTATTATTTTATAGTTTCATTAATCCAAATACATTAGAAACACTTATTAACATTGGATGATTAAGATTTTAAGGTTTTGAAATGTGTTTTAAAAAGAATTATATAAAAAGAAAACATTGTCTTCTCTTTAATTAAAATGTAAAATTTGTGTGATAAGAACATGCAGTGCTTGATTTTCTATTTGGAATTCACAAATTGAAACAAATTTAAATATACCTTTAAATATTCTTGCATCACAAAAAAGAAATGAGAATAAAAGCAATAAAATTACAGAAGCCATTATTATTATATAGTTTTTTCTTAAAGCAAATGATTATTTTTACGAAAGAGAAAATATTATGATAAATTAAATCTTTTCTGGTAAACACAAACCACACATTTTAGGCTTCCAAATACATTCTAGCTCATGATACTAAGATTGCATTTGAAGAATATTTTCTTTCAATGAATAGTATATTGTAACAAAGCTACAAATTTCTCCTTTACTGTTAGCAAAACTATAGAATAATTTCTTTTTTAATGCATTCAGTACCAATTTGAGATGCTGCAGGATGCATGTATGATATTAAACAGGGGAGATTTCTTTCTTTTATTTTTAAACTACACAAATAAAGCAAGATGAACCAAATAATGATTGCAGCTTTTCAAATGGGTGTTATACGACAAAAATATTTAACTTTTTATAACTGAATTAGTAGAAGGAGCATTAATTTAATAGTTTTGTTGTGGATTGCAAATAGGCAAGGTAAAAAATATCACAAAAAAAACCCATACATGATTGCCTGCAAGTTTATCACTAGAAAGAAAGCCCAATTGTTGATGTATCACACCAATACATTTATCAGAAATAAATAAATTAGCAAATAAAGGAATTTGTGCATATATAACTAAAGAACTTTTTTTTTTATTATCTCACAGGCAACTTTTTTAAGCAAAAGTTTTAGCATGCTAAATCACTTTTCTTCTCAGTGAAACATTTTAATTTTGTGATTTAATGGGCATTTTTGTTAGTTCCCAGTTTCTAGTAAAACATGTATTCTTTTTAAAAGAAAAAAAAATATTAAATGCATTCTTTTTAAAATTTTTATGAGAGAAAAAAAATTTAAAATCATTGGTGACTGCAAAATTTATTTCTCTTCATTAATAATAAGTAAGCTAAATTAAATGTCTTGTTAGATATAATTTTTTTATGAAAATAATCTTAAACATACCCTAAAAAGAAAATATACCCTAATGAAGAAAAAGAACTTGTTTATTGATTACAGAAGTAAAATTTTTCATTTGAATTTTTTTCAAAATGAAGGAATTATACAATTAGTATACTAAGTTTTTAATATTTTCTTTGAACTTTAGCTTTCATAAATAGATAACTACTAATCCACTGTTCATTTTTTAAAAAAATAATTGAGTATAATTCAAATGGAAATTTTGCTAAAACAATACTATACCTTAGATTACAAACATTACTTTATATATTGCTTATTCTCTTTATACTCATTCTTTTTTATTTAGATAAAATAATTTGAACACAATAGTAATAATACTGTAAACCTTTTAGTAATTCTTTGAAAATGTTGTATATTAAACCAAAATAAATCTTAGGTGAAAAAATCATAAATTGGCAAATTTTCAATAAAAATATTATGATTTTAATTTCTAAATTTAAGCAAACAATTTACATAATAACAGAGAATTACATTTTTGTATATATAAATATCTTTAATGACATACTCTAATCATCAAGATTCTAAATTTAGTAAGTAAAATAGAAATTTATTTATGTCAAGCTTTATACATAATAAAAATTACATGATAAATAAAGAATTATTTTCAAAATTTTAATTTTGTAGATCTGATTTGCTTTTAACTATTTATTGAAGAAAAAATACATATATACGGTTAAAATGATAATTCAAAAATATCTTTACAACAACGTATCTATGACAGGGAAGAAAACGTAAGTATTTTGATGAATTGCTAAAGAATGTATATTAAAGTGTTTGGTTACCGAATGTAAACTTCAGATTCAGACGAAATGAAGCTACTGATGTAACCATGGGAACGATGAAAAATTATAATGGAAGAGTGGAGATATTTCACTGCTGGATTTATTGATCGATAAATAATAAATGGGCGTGACGTAACATATATATCATATTATGAATGAATATGAATGTTGAATTTTATTAAAGAAGAATATTATCAATCATGATCTTTTTATTCCTTTGACATTTTTTTTTGTTGCACTTCAAATTTAAGAAAAGGCAATGGGTACATTCTCATATTAAGTGTCTCATCTATTTATACAGCATGACTTTTTTTTTGCTTTATAATATAGATGATAAAATCAAGCGGGCATTTTGAATGTTTTCCTGCGTATATTATTATAGAATCTGATTCATTCGATTAGAGGTGATTGCGTCGGGAGAGGAGCGCTGCGAGTGACGGTTGTATCTCGTTCCGTTCCTTGGGCTTTCAATTTTGGTTTTTCTACCGTTTGTTTTCCAGTGTTATTTAACAGTTTTCTCTCATTATATAGTGTTTCTAAAAGGTAAGGTCGTCTGTTATTATATTTTTGTAGATTTAAGATTATCTACTTTGCAAAACGAACTTGGACTTTTTTTTATGCCAATTGATGATGATGCAGTCATTCATGAACAAAATCAAGCAAATGAATATGAATACAATACTAAATAATAATTACTATAGAAATAATAAAACCACCAACGAGCATGTTATGCGCCTCGGACCAAATCAATATCAAGAAATTAACATTATCCTGTCGAATGCGGACAAAATGCAGAAATTACCCCAATTAAATCCATTTCTAGTGAAAGGCTTCATTAAAAATATTATTAACAGACATGGCTCAATTGATAACATGAAATACACCCGGCAAGGGAAAATATTATTTACGACAAAGAACCCAATTTGTGCTGTGCAATTATTGTCACTAAATAAATTTATGGATAAAGATATCGAAACAGATGTGATATGGGAAAACATTACTTCTCGGTTCTTACTATTTGACATACCAACAAATACTCCGATGGATGAACTAGCAGCAGAAATTCAGGATAAAAATAATCTTACTGTGGTTGAAATGAGGAGATTTTTAAAACAAAATGCTACAAAGTATATATCATCAGTCCTAGTAACGGTTCTGGGAACAACTCTGCCAGATTCTGTCAAAATTTGGTTTATCAACCAGCGCATCCAGCTATTTATAGACCGCCCTAGACAATGTAATAAATGCTTTTCTTTTGGCCATCCTACCCGTGTTTGTGGGAAAACAGATATCTGCCATCTTTGTGGAGTGACGCACCTTGGACCATGCCAGGGACCTGAAAAATGTATTAACTGTAGCGGTTCTCGTAATGCCAAGAATAAATCATGTCCAGCATATGTAAAAGAACAAAAAATACTTGAGATAATAACTTGAGTGCCATAACCATATAACTACTGGCGAAGCTCGCAGAAATTTCCAAGCATCAAGCATGAAATATTCTGATACTGTTAAAATCCTTCCGGCAACAGCAGACTTAAACAATTCTTTCAACGAGAAATTCGAATCATTCCTACAATCAATAAACGAAAGATTTGAAAAACAAACTTCCCTTTTTGCAGATATGCTTCAAAAATCCATCGAATGCATAATTCAGAATATGTGCAAAGTAATTTCATAAAGTATCGATTCCAGTTCATCTCCTGCACGCAAAAAGAAAATCTTACAACATTTGAATCAAATGTCCAACACCAAAATGCATTGGGATGCAGGAAGAAGTTACGATGCAGAGACTATGCCAATTGGCTAAGCATTTCTTTGTGGTTTTTTTTTTGTTGTTTTCCTTTTCTTTTTCTCCCATAAATTTGGGTTTTGGTTCTTTGTTCTACCTTTTTTTTTCCCCATCAATTTTCCAATACTTGTTTGTGCTCGCTTTCATTTCCTTTCCCTTAATGTCATTTCTACAGTGGAATTGCCGCAGTATTAAAAACAAAAAAATCTGGCTCAACCAACCTCCTTTCTCCACATCTACTTTTTGGATTTTTCAGGAAACGTATCTGAAAGATACGGATAATTTCGTCTTTCCAAACAAAATCTTTGTTCGGACCCACAGACATAACAGACCAGGTGGTGGCCTCCTTATTGGTATACCAGAAAGTATGTCTGGTAGAATCATTTATAAAAAAGAAAATGACCCGGACCTGGAAATCGTCGCAATTGAAACCCAAATTCGTAATCAACTTTTCACGATTATTAACATTTATGCTCCTCGCGGATTCAATATTAACGAGTTTAAAACTTTCCTTGACAGCATAAACACGACAACCTTCATTTTTGGTGATTTTAATCTGCATCACCCTTTATGAGGCGCAAACCATCATTCACCGCATAGTGACGCTTTTGTTGAATGGCTGAATAATTCCAGTTTTATTCTTCTTAACTCATTATGCCCTACTCATATCATAAACTCAAGTTCATATTCAATCTTGATCTTACTTTATGCTCGATCCAACTTTTCGAAGAAACGGATCGCCAGGTTTTTGACTCCTCCTTCGAAAGTGATCCTAGGCCCATAGTTGTTTCATGGTCAAAACTCAATACTGTATCTAAATATCTTAAAACTGTTAAATGGAATTTAATCATTCAAGAAACAAACGAAATTCTTACATCAACTAAACAACCAACTATAGAAATAGTTACTAGCAAAATTTCTCAAATTATAATTTAATATAATTATAATTTCTCAAATTATTATAACTAAGCATACTTCAAAAAAAAATTGTACCCGATAAAGATTACCCACCTTGGTGGAATGCTGATTGTGACAACTTTAGCCGTCTCAAAAAATGCATGTGGAAAAAAGCATTGAGAAATATATCTATCTCAGATTGGATTAATTATAAAAAATATAGAAGCAAGCTAAAATTTCATACTAAAAGAGCAAAAGAAAGATACCGGGAAAACATGAGCAAAATTTCTCAAAGTCCAAGAATGTTTTTTAAAATTCTAAACAAGTTATCCAGTCATACGAACCCCAATATTAAAACAAATAGAATCATTTTCCATAACAATAGATTTATAAGAAATTCAAAAATTCAAAGTAATCTTTTTGCAAAAATTTTTTCATCGCATAATTATGAACTGGAGCCTATTCCGATGGATTATAGTTATGACAACCAATTTTTAAATAGCAGTATCAAAATCTGGGAACTCAAAAGAGCGATACAAAAAACGAGAAACTCTACTCCAGGTGCAGATAACATACCGGCAGCCTGGTTCAAAAAACTTGATGATACAGCTCTCTGCAAACTTCTCGATATTTTTCAAGAGCAATTAAACTTCTCCTTACTTCCAAACGATTGGAAACATACTATCATAGTTCCAATCCCCAAACCAAACAAAGATAAAACAAAAATAACCTCATATAGACCAATAGCTTTAACTTCAGTTTTTTGTAAAATTTTCGAACGCATCTTAGCCTATCGCATTACTCAATATTTAACTCGTTACAATAAAATCAACATAAACCAACATGGTTTTATTCCTTTCAGAGATGGCCAAACAGCAGCATATAAAATCTATTCAGCAATATCTGAAGCACATAGGAAGAAAATTTTTTTTTGTTGGCGTTAGTCTTGATCTCAAAAGTGCGTATGACTCAGTCCCTATTGATTATCTCATTTATAAATGTCTCCAACTTGGTATTACAGGCAAGATCACTAAATGGATGTACAATTTTTTAAAAAGAAAGAACGTTTCAGATAAGATGGTGAGATACCATTTCTGATACAAATCACCTCAATAAAGGCCTTCCGCAGGGAAGTGTTCTCTCCGATTCTTTTTGTCATTTTCATGAATGATCTCTTTGAGACATTGGACACAAATGTCGAGTGCTCAATTTTTGCTGATTATATTTTTCTTTATTGTTCTCACTCTTCAATGGATTATATTAAAACTAAATTGAAAAATACATTGGAAGGTATTTATAAATGGTGCTCTTATTATAAAATTACTATTAGTGCTGAAAAAAGTGCTATAATTGACCTCTCTAGAAAACGCTCAATTTTACTTCCGTATATAACATATGGCGGATTTCCACTTACATAGAATGAATAGATCAAATATCTTGGAATTCCATTCGCTAAAACTAATCAAAATTGCAAAATTTTAAAAAGTCTTAGAAATAAGGCACTTAAAAAATACAAAGTCTTAAAATATTAGAGTCTATGAGACACGGTCCAAGAACAAAAAATTTAATTACAATCGTTAATAACAGCATACTTAGTGTATTTTATTACAGTAGTCCTATCATTAACAAGTTCTCTGAAACCCATCTCAAATCTTGTAATACAATCCAAACAATGGCACTGAGAATAGCACTTGGCGTCCCCATCTGGACCCCTAACACCGTTTTATTAAAACTTTCAGGACAAGAAATTCTTTCAGAAAAAATTAAACTTCTTGCAATCCAATTTTTCATCAAACAAATGACTAATTTTCCATTCTCTCCCTTGACCAACCAACAATTAACAAACAGCACTGATGAACTAAATGTCCTATTGACTGAAAAGGATGAAGAAATGCTCAATGCTTCGTTTCAAAGTCTTAATTGTTCTTCGAAACATCTAATAAAAATACCAATTTTTCCCCATTCCAGCCCCGATCTTTGTGAAATTTATCTGAAGGATTTCAATTTTCAAAATAAAGAATTTCCATCTTCTGTCATCGCAGCAAGCTTCAACGAATGTATCCAGAAAACATTTCCGAATCATTTCATCATAGCCACTGATGGTTCAAAATCACAGTTTTTCACCTCAATTGCTGGTATTTCTTGTTTTCAAAAATTCATTTATCGCATTCATGCCATAAAATCCATTTTTACAGCTGAAGTCTTAGCAATCTTTCAAGCTCTGGATGAACTGACAGTCCCAAATAAAGATATATTAATTCTTCCTGAAAGTTATTCTGCTTTGATCGCTCTCAAAAACATCAATTTCCATTCGCCTAAAATTATTCAACGATTAGCCTCAAAAATTTATACAAAAAAAGATTTGAACCAAAATATCTCTCTTCTATGGGTATCTGGTCACTGTGGTATTGCATGGAACGAAAAAGCAGACATACTTGCAAAAGAAGTGACGGAATCTGCGTCATTCATTCAGTGGATCTCCCCGGAGGATGCGATCTTTAATCTGAGAAAGATCTCTTCAAAAATTGCCTCAAATAATTATCACAGGAGCAAATATCTAGCCTTGATCGGGGATTTCCCGGATATCAGCACAATCACTAATTGGACTAGAAGTTGGATTCAAGATAAACTTATTGCACGTGTGATTTGTAAAATGATCATTACCCTAAGTCTTCTCCACAGGTTCAATCTCTCAGATAACCCCTTGTGCATCCAATGTCACGAAGACGACGACATTTGCCACATCTTGTTAAAATGCTCAAAATATGTGCTCCACAGAGAAGCGCTCTGGAAAAAACTCAGCATCCAACAGCCGAACATTTCTTTTGCCTCTCTTCTGTCTCAAGCTCTCGCAAGCAAACAACATCTAAGCATCTTTATTCAAGCCCTCAAGTACTTTGATATACTTTAACTGTAACATTTTCGCTCCTATGGGATAACAGCCTTTGCCGCTATATCCCTCAATGTTTATTTTCAAGTCAAAGTCTCATTCATTCAACAGCATTTACTTTTGGATTGCTTACTATCCCATATTAATTTGGATCCCATATCAATTATTAATATACATTTATCCAATGTCATATTCATGAGATTATGCTAATTATTTACACACGGACTGACAGTCAACTTACATTTCAACCTTTGATGGATTTAATTTGAAACTTGATACAGATCTTCAATTATAGTGATAAAAAATATGCAAATTGTGCTTTTGCATTATCTTGCCAATATTGTGTTGTCGTACCAATCATGTTATAAAGAACGGACAGGAGGATCCTGCCCTGGGGAGAGATTTTGTTTAAAGTTTAATAATAGAAATCAATTATTAATAGAAATCAACAATTTTGGTTTTATGATGGCAAATTTCATTCATGTGTCTTCTTGTGCTTCTACAGAGATTTTTCGGAGATAACAGAGATTTTCGGATTTACAGAGATAATTTCAATTACATCCGATTTTGATGGATCTAAACGAGAAGATTTATCAAAATTTCGTGGTCGAATTTCTTAGAATTACAATAATTTCTAATTTGAACTCTTCGGATACGAGAGAATAAAAATTGTACATGTTTTCAACTTTGAATTTACTAATAATATATGCCCAAGTCATTTTCCCTACTTTACCCAAGTAATAACTTTGAATTGGAGAAAGAGAAGATAGCATTGCACCCAGGAATTTACTTAAGTGCAAATGGTCCAGTTGATTAAAAATCAGCTATATGTGCAAGAAGTCTAATTGAAACCTCCTTCCTCTCCAACCCCCCCGCCCTCCCAAAAAATCTTTCCACATACTTTTTGTTCAATTACAATTTCTATTGTAAATTTTCCAGCATTAATGAATTTTACACACGGCCAAGCCCGTGTTGCATAACTGTTTTAAGGTGTTTTTTAAAAATTAATATATGGTTTCCCAGTATTAATAAGATAAATATTCAATTTTATTAGAATATGCTCGGCAGCCCCGGGGATAATTAAACAAAACGATAAAACAAATCTAACGCTAAATATCAGTAAATGTTTGAAAATTAACTAAATATTCGAAAAGTTTTTTTTAAAAGAATAAATTGCATAATCGCCTGTTTAAAAGATTTCTCAAAAAGTCATTTGAAAAGCAACTTAGTTTACCTTAGAAATATTTCCATTTAAATAAATTGACTTTCTTTCCATGCCAGTTCATGAAAACTTTAACAAATTAACCTCCGATTTAAGTTAATTATGACAAAAGGCAATCCTTCTCGTGTATTTTAAGGACATTCTATTCACTATCAGAATATTTCAGAAAATTATGTACAGTAAAATTTGGAATCTACCAAAGCCACACCTCAAACAGTTTATTTATGGTTCATGTCAATGTCATAGGAAGACAGACGAACGAGGATGCATCTCTCTCTCAACTTCTTATAT
>JAOUZG010043906.1:6299890-6313445 GCA_026289955.1 Argiope argentata | reverse complement strand
ATACATATATATATATATATATATATATTTATATATTCCTCGTTTTTCTAAATCTTCATTATGCTCAGAAAAAAAAAATTCAAATAGGAAAATAGGCAGCTGACGGATTTAAAAAAGCAGTGTAAAATAATATCTTTAATGCTATTGCTGATTTCCACCCGCCTCTTATTTTGTTCAATGGCATCTTAATGATTAAATCATTTTTTCATTACTGTATAAAATAACTAAAATTCGAGCATTTATTAGACTTTTTAAAATTGATTTAGTTGTATGAGCCGTATACAACTTCTCGTATTCGTAGTATAGAATAGAGAGAGTATTGTAATCATCAAAAAAACTTGAACTCGAGATTTTGGCGATTCTCCACAAATTTGAGATACATTTTTTTGGAAAACGCCTGTATGTCTATCTGAGACATAGATAACTGAAAAAACTTTGAACTAGATAGCTGATATTTGGTACTTGAGTTTTACAAATTGGCAGATTTCTATCAAATTTTGAACAAATTCGTTCAAAGGAAGCCTGTCTGTCCGGCTGTTCGAATATAAACACGATGACTACAAAACCGAGCTAAACGGATAAAATTCGGCACACAGATTTAACATCCAACAATGGATGACCATTTGCCGTTGTACTTTCAGAAACATGTAAGTCCAGTAGTTCAAAAAAACTTAATGATTAAATATATCAAATTTGGAAAGGGATTCTGCGAATACAACTGCAGTTTTGTGTCAAATCTTTATTTTAATCAGTTGAGGAAAACGTGTCTAAAGCCCACATTCTATCTTCAGATATTAACACTTTGGTGACCGGCAATTTTACACAGAAACTATGTCATATCACCAGCTCTAAAAAAAAACTCCAATAAATTTTGTTGAATTGGAACATCAAAAAGTTCTTCGCCGATACGTTCCGTCATGGTTGAAATTTTTGGAATTTTACTAAAATTCTAATAAAAATGTAAATACTAGGAAAAATAATTTTTCTGTTATAGAGCGGACAAGACTAAACATGATACGTCAAGTTTTTGCAATGTTCTATATCACCCTCGGTGTTATAAATTGAAACAGATAATGCAAGTGCAAGTGCAATGACGAGTTAACTCGTCACCGGTCAGCAAAGTGTTAATGGCATGCCAAGAGTTTACAGTCAAAAAAAATTTGCAAAGTTTGATGTGATGGATTCAGTAAAACCTCTAAATTCATACCAAAGTTAATATTTGGTAACTATTGCATGCCGATACTATATATACAGGTAGAGATACTAATAAAAAAAAATTATTTCCTCAAGTTGCCACAATATTTAATTCACGATATTTAAACAGTTAAGTCGTGTGTCAACCTGAAAATAACTTTTCGTTCAACAATGTTGATTGAAAACAAAAATTTTGAAATTATTTTCTTCTTAATATATTTCAAACAAATTGGTGATCATGAAAGGGCGTACCGAATTTGTACTTAGCGTTGTCGCAATCTAATATCTCTTATCTCTACCATATTGATGGAACTGGATGCCTGGAGCTGAAAGTAAAGGACATTGTAACTTAAGTTGTCATTAAAAGAACAAAAAATATCCAACTTGTAAGATCTTACGACCAAATATACTCTACTGGCGTTTTAAATAACTAAAAATATGCCATCTGAATTGTTAGTTTAAATCATGATACATGCAGATTTAAAAAAAATGCAGTTAGAATACGAATCAAATATGATAGAATATGAAATACAAGTATTGCTCACAATATAATTGAACATTAAAAGACATACACGAATAATTCGAAAGCGATATTGGCTCAAACTATAAAATAAAATCTTCTACTATTTCAAATAATATATAGGTGAATCTTTTAAAAACACTGAACAGAAAGTATATTTTAATTTTTAATCCATATTTAATACAATTAGGGAGATCAATCATTTCTTAAATTCGATACAAGATCATGCTACTAGAATGGACTATCATTTCAGTACGTTTACAGAAGTCAATATTGATTTATCGCGTTACCATCTAGAAAACACAAATGCAGAGAGTTTAAAAACTATTCACAGGAAAAAAAATCGATAAATTTTAATTTCATGAGCTTGAAACAAATTGAGTTAAAACATGCTTGATACATTCAAAGCCTGACTAAAGCAGGAGCATACGGGGCAATTGCCCCTGGTCCCTACATCATAGGGGGCCCCAAATTGAATAAAAGGTTTATTTTACGTTCTCTTTTTCAATAATACAGTTTGGTTCTTCATTACTAAAGTAGTGAAGCACTGAGGGGCCCCGAAGAAGTTTTTGCCCTGGGTCCCCAGTTAGGCTAAGTCGGACCCTGGATACATTGCTAAAAATTTGCCGAAATAAAACACTCACTGAAAGCAAAGCGAATTTGAAATTAATTTGACGAATTACTATAATTATAATTCCGCTTAATATTGATTTTTTTTTTATGTTTGAGAAGATAATACATTTGAGAACGGGTAAAATATTTAATTCAAGTAAAGTAAATTGCTAAATTAGTCATTTGAAAATAAAGAGTATTAATAATCGGATCATTCAGAAATCGAAACTTTAACAGCAGTAACGAAAAAGACCTCTAGAATTTGCTACGTTGCTGCATCCACATTTTTTAAAGAAAATAACACAATTTCGTAAGAAAAAAAATCATTATGAAAGTTAATTGTTTGATTAAGCCATATTTCTCTTTCAAGTCTGTTGATTATCATGGTAATCAAATAATTTCCGAAATTCAGAGAATTCTTGTTTGGCTGACTGGCTAACCAAAAAAAAAAAAAAAAAAAAAAAAAAAAACCCTAAATCAAAAAATTTTAAGAGCAGTTGAATTAGTTTTATTTACAATGTAGAATACCCCGAGAGAATTTGATAAAATCCTCATTGCGCTAAATCTCAAATAAAAACTTAACATACTTGGTTTTAAATTTACATAGCCAACAAAAGTACGAATCTCTAAATGTATGCAGTTAAACATGTTATGTCAGAACATGTTTTTCGGATGAAGTTTTTGGTGTCAACAAAAATCCGTAGGCGAAAAATAAAAATTATCTGCACGAGCATCTGAAAAAAACACTTTTAATAAAATGCTGCCATTGCATTTACGAAAGCTCCAAATAAAAAAAAATTATTTAATGACTACAGCAAATAAAGCCTAGAACAAATTTCATTTTGAGCGCTTGATTATATGAAATGAATAGGAAATAAATGCGAGACAAAGTTTTTTTTGGATCGTTGGCAATACCAAAGTGACTCATTCAATGGAACCATTAAAATGAATACAAATATAATTTAACTTGCACGAGCACGGGGTAATTGGCCGTTTAAGAAAGGATGTATCATGATACATTGAAATATGCATAGCAGATTTCATTTTAATTTTTATTGTATTTATTCTATTTATAATTTTTTTAAATTGAATTAGATTTTTAAAGTGATATTTATATAAATTGAGTAGTCATTCCTTTATTGAAATGTTCATTATATCATACAATTTCTTAAGAACGTCATTTATGAAAAAAATAATTTGAGCATTCTAGAAAATCTTGAAATGTCAAAGTAAAATATATACCATAAGAAATGAAATATATTTGAAAGAATTTAATCAAATTGGTAATCTGTTTGCATGTTAAATAATTACTTAGGGTAATTCAATTGCTACCAATATATTCATGGTATTTTTAATTCCTCTGAAGCAATTGAGAGATCAATATAAAAGGATTACGAGACTCAAAAGGTTATATTAAGAAAATAAATACTCGAACTATTTAAGCTTATTTTTTAAATAATTTTTCTTTGTACCATCTTATTTGTACAATATAATTAGTTGATTTTATTTAAAGATTACAACAAAGAAAAATGAAATTCTTTGTCCAGTGATCCATGATCTATAAAAGATGGGTGTGAATAGAAAGTTTCAAGGAGATTAATTCCAATGGAATATTCTGAGTTGTAATTATACGTATTCAACTCATACACATCAAAATATCAAATTGTCACAAAACATGAAACATTTAATAATCATTTTAAATACAAATTTTTATTAATAAATAACATATACATCTTAGCTTCATACTAAATCATTCTATTTTCCAAAACAAATTATTTAATAAAACATTAACAACTATAAAATTATTTAAAACAAAATCATTACAATTACAAGCATATATTTTCTTGTTAATAATTTAACTTTTGTCACTTTTCGATTCTACTAATTACATCAAATAAAATAATCTTTCAAATTGATTTAAGTCATAGTTATCAAAACAGTTAAAATCTATAAGAACTTATAAGCTCAAAATATAGTTTATAATCTTCACAAAAATGGACGAAGAATCTAACTGACAGAAACAAACATTTAGTTTCAAATTTAGGTCTTTAATATATTTCACTCCTAATCCAAACTTCTTAAAATTAAAGACAAGCAAGAACAAAATTGCTTATTCGGCAAATAATCAATTATAAAATTTCAAAAATTAATGAGTTACATTTCCATTTTCTATAGAAATAGTGTACAAAATAATTATGATATAAAAATAATTATAGTATAAAAGAATAACCTTATAAAAATTTTAAAATACACATGTAGACTTATAAAACAATTTTATTTACGATTTTACCATACAAAAGATACATTGTTTACGATATCAGTGCATCAGTAGATACATGCATAATTTATAAATGATTAAAAATAAGTAGCAAAATAGAAACAAAATATACTTAATATTTTACATGATGAATCAAAAATAATTTTAACCGCTTATTTGTGCATTAAAAATATATATTTTATATTTCAATCATTTTCTTTAGTTCACATTCACTTTATATTTCATTATTGTAATTTCTGTGGTATTTTGATATCAGTTTTTTTAATATAGCAGACGGTACCACTGGAATGCACCGAAAATTGGCTACTATTGAATAAAAATTAAATGGTTAAAATATTTTTATATGACATTAAACTGGAGAATACACAAAGTTTCAATTTTCATACATCTCAGAGATCTACGCAGCATTTTTCTTTAACAAACATGAAACAAATTTTTTAAAAAGAGGGTTTAATATGTTGCTTGTAGGTTATCAATAAAATATTCACTTAAGATAAGTTTTGATTTTAATCTATTGAATATTTAGAAGAATTATACCCATAATTTCAAATTAACTTATGAAGTTTTTTTTTATTGTAATATTTTAGAAGATATCTGGGAATCAGTGCTAATTTAATTATTAAAGTAAATTGCTAAATCATTAATTTGAAAATGATATTCAAGAGTCACCGATCAGTATCCGAAACTTGATAAGAAACTTGGAAACTGATTTCTGTGCTATTATTAACCGCATCCACTTTGTATCTTTTGCATATAAAACAGCGATAATTAGTTATTGAAATCGTTTCCCGAAATTAGTATGTAGTGAAGCTGTGTGATACTGTCACATATTCCTGTCTCGAGCATATTGATCATCATGATGATCAGGCATGATGATCAAATTATGTTTTCCTAAGTTAGCAGGATTCTTGATTAGTTGGCCGGCCGAACCAATCAATCATCCTTATTCGGAAAATAGCGCGAGTTAGAACGCATTTTTTGTATAATGTTAGAATATTTATTAAAAAATGCGATTTAGAATTTAATTGTAATTACAGATAATATTTAAGATATTTATAAATTATTTAGTAAACAAGTGGATGTAGATTAATATAATACTTAGTATATTTATGGAATTAATAAAAATTTCTTTAAAATTTTAATAGATTTTTAGATAATGTTATTTAAATTGATTTCTCATCTCTTCATTAAATTAATTTCTAAAAAATTTGACTGATTTTATCTAAATGGCATTTAATTCTAAGTATTCTAGACAATCTTGAAATGTTAAAAGATGCAAATAGAAGTTTTTCATTAAAAAAATTACGATCCCTTTGCATCCAAATTAAATAGTCCACATAGGAAAATAGCTCTGTTACTAACGATGGAATCATACACTTCTTTATCTAGATTTTTTTAAAGAGCAACACAAAGGTTTAGAGGGCTTAAGGAGTAATGTATTAAACGGATCTTCAAACTATTCGTTTAATTATTGAGTAATTATATAATATCTTTTTCCTTATTGTTTTAAAAATCATAACTCACTTTCTAAGAAAAATCATCCGTACCACAGAAAATAAATTATCGTGCCTAATTTCAATTCATAAGAAAGACTAACAAGTTATTCTGAGTAATGATGCAAATGGAGTGATAAAACAATACAATACAATATTAAAACGATATATTCATATTAAACTTCAAACATTCATCATAATTAACATTTTAAATACAAGAATAAACATACAGTTTAGTTTCATATAACAAACATAAAGCTTAACTTCATATAACATACATAATAAACATACAGCTTAGCTTCATATGAGCCAGCTTTTATATTCTAGAGTTTAGACTAAGAAAAATATAAAATTTATTTGAAATAATGGTTTCAACAAGGTTATGAACATATATGTTAAAATTTCTCAGCAATATTTGATATTATTTATAGAACTTATATTTTAGATAGACACAACCGTAAACTTAATCCTAAATTGAAAATTCATGAGATCAAATTCAAGCCAGGACAGAAATTTCATTCTTCAAGAATTAAACACTGTTTATCATATAAATCGTATTTTTTTGTACTGAATATGTAATTCTTGCTACTATTGTTATTTGATGAATAAGAGTAGTATACAGTGATTAAAGCTGATAAAAATAAGATTAATTGAATAAGCATAATAGTCTTTTTACAAGAGCAGCAAATTATATTTTATCTGTAAACGATTAAAATGAGTCAAACTTTTTCACTGCGGAAATTATTAAAAAATAAATACTGACCCAACTTAAAATTAAGATTTTGGGGAATCTGCAAGTAGAGTCACATTATTAATCAAGATGTCCTAAAGCCGAAATTTCAGATTAAGATTCATACTACATTTTAACTAAATGATTTCGACTAAATGGTGTATTTTATATACACTTTCCGGAAAAATTTTAGAATAAGAGATTGATTGAAATTCAAAAAGAATAATGTTCAAAACCCGAATACTGCCAAATATAATTATTTAAAATATCCATGTAATTGGACGATTTTTTTTCCATCAGGGTTCTGCAAAACATAGATATTTAAACTTCTTTGTAAGAAATCTGGTATGAATGCAAGAAGGGTAAATACTTATCTTGAATGATTCAAAAGCAATATATGGCAACTATGAATATAAGAACTGGACATTTTCAAACATTTTACAAATGATACATCAAATTAATGGCATCAAAATGTTTTTTTGTCTCAATTTAACACCAGATAATCGTCCATTGGGACAGATCTTCCTTCGAGATAATTCCTCAGAGGCAGGTTTCTTTCACTTTTACTTCTTTGCACATATTGTATAAGAATAAAGCTCTGCTTGCTACTTTAAAATAAAACTCTGAGGATTTAAAATAAAACTCTATTACACTCCGGTTTAAACGATGTAATCTAGTGCCATCTGAAAAGAAAAAAAAAAGATTCAAATTTAGAGTGATTAGATAATTATTCAGTCTTTCAACAATAAAATATTACAGTCAACCTTTCAAGTAATTAGATTTATTTGAAAGTACTAGTCTGAACTTTTAGTATAGATGAAATGAACAGTAGAGAAACTTGCATTTCATAAAAAAGTTTTGTTCATTGATTTATATAATTGAAAATCATTTTTAGGATTTTAAGAAACAGAGTGAAATAAACTTTTACTTTGAGGTAAAGAATTATTCCAAGTAAACTAAACAAATATTAATACAACAGCATTATGAGCCAATAAATATAATTAAACTTTAAAGAAAAGCAGCGAAATGGGTTAAATCAAATGGTTATCGTTTCCGAGTTATGTTCTTCAATTTCCTAAAATAGTTTTCAAAATTCCGTAACTTACCAAGCGTTTGAAAGACTAGAATTTCGATGTTTGAGTGAGGAAACATTTCATCTGGAAGAGCTGGAGTTGATTGAAAATGGATCAGGAAGGAGAAAGGTAGAATCGAGAAAACGTTACGGGAATGAAATTTCATCATTTCTCAGGAAATTGCATCCGTGAGGGAGTCATCAGTCTGCTTTTTCAGATTTACAACTGAAGATGAACTTGTTGAATTCAACCACGTATTAATTTTTTTTTATTTTTTTTATTTTTTGTAAATTAAGTTACGAAAACTGTGGAAGAAAAAGCGCATGGTTGAAAACATTTACTTCGAGTACTTATACTCGGAGTATCGCCATTATACTGTTCTTGTTGAAAATATAATCTTGCAGGAATTGATTCTGAAATTCTTAAAATACAATATCTAAAATCTGGGAAAGTGAAGTAATGTAAGCTGGCATCGAAAAGTTGTCAATCTTGGTTTATTTCTTATGTCCTCGGAAAAGACGAATTCAAAGAAGTCTGACAAGGTTTCAAAATAAAATCCTATTTCTTATGCAAGAGAGTTGCAAAATCAACCATATGCTCCTCTGAATGCGATCTAGAAAAAAAGGGATTTAGAATTATCACAAAACAATATTAATGATCATAACACTTCTCAGTAATCTTTCAATAATTAGTGGTTTTATTTTATAATAGTAAACTTAAAATGTTAGAGATAAAATTTGCATCGGTTCACAGTTTTCTAGTTCATTTATTTATGCAATTGATATCAATTTCACATAATTTAAAATACAGTGCAAAATAATCATTCTAGTGATGTACAAGAATTTTCTTCAAACCTTTTGAAAACTTTATATAGAATATTTACTCAAAATGAAAATTATTGCATTAAGTTAAAATTATAGACATGAAATTATAAAAAGAATCAAATTTTTATCAAAATTATAAAATAGGCAAAAACAAATAGATTTCATTTCTATATTTACCAACGTTTCTGTTCAATTATCAAAATTCTGAAACTTACCTTCTGTTCTTTCCTTGAATGATCGAAACTTCGATATCCCTCACCTCTAATTAGAATATTGGAGTTGATAGTCAATGGACCAGGATCTGGGAATGCACACTCAAGTTAAGATGGCATGGATAAAATCATTTCAAAAGGAACTTGTACCAATGAGGAAACCCTCAATTTTCTTTTTAAAATTAGTAATTGGAGATGAGGAGTTTGATATTTTCTTCTTGAATATTTCAAAAGAGATCGTACCTGGCTGAAAATCTTGGCTTCCAGCGTTTATGCAGAGGGAACCATTATACTGCTAAGTGCTGTACTCTGGACATATTTGAAATGAAATCCTGAGGAAGAGATTCTGAAGTTTTCAGAAGCAATATGAAATCAGTAAAATGTTGTAAACAGTTTACAGCCCGAATCAAATGTTAAAAATGGTAAAAAAGATCCCCGTTGCTTTTGGTATTTAAAGGTCGAAGTAAATTGCATTTCTAATATTTATTTTCTAATATGACGATTATAATTTAAACTTTACGTTTCAGAGCTCAGGAATCTTCTTCGTTCTTTTACACATTTTTTTTTGTTATTCGGGTTTTGTACATCCTGCAGATTTCTTGTCACAAAATAATTCGCGCTTATTTATTCTTACTCCGTTAAATGAATGGCAGTCTCTTCGAATTTTAAAAGAGTAATGTCATATATTTGGATAGCTTGAAGAGGTATTATAAATTTCTCAAGTTATTAAAGGAACATCACAAAATTTAGAATGGATATTCAATACTGCCAAAAATTATTTTCATTGAGCTTTTTGATTAGATAGTCGGACATTTTTTTCCAACGATTCTTGTGCTATTACTCCATATGCCAGTCATTTTCTACCACACTAATAAACTGGAAAGAAAAGTTCTTTAAACATATTGTGGGTATAGTGAAGCAACACTTTGATAAATCTTGTTTCTGTATTCCAAAATTAAGCTTTTCTATCCTTTGTGTGCCATTAGTTTGTATTTAAGACAATTCCAAAGTTTCGGCATCAAGGAAGTTCGTTAAATCTGCATCGTTTTTATTTCTTCTATCGACGATGGATATCAAATAAGACATGGCGTATCTTTAATCATATTAAGCTACATCTGGTAAAACCACATGATTCTGGAATCTTCTGCAACCTTATACCAATTAAATGGACTTTTGGAAGATTAGGATTAATTATTAAGGCTACCACAACATGTTAATCTAATGTATTAAAAATTTGAATAGTTAACCTGAAATATTGAAAAGGATTCGTTAATTCTTTATGTATATGTATGCTCTAAAATCAAACTTATCTTGCAGCTAAAAGAATAAGTAATATTTTCAAACTCATTTAAAACACATAGCGAATTAAAAAAGCAAATATATTCAATAATAACTAAAAGACGTTCGTGTATTTTTACAGTCGTTCTTGCTTTTTGATAATTTATCAAGGAATTAATTTTGTTTATAGTATAAATACACATTCATTGTATCTGAATTGTTACAATTAAAATGAACATTACTATTTTGGAAAAATTCATGAAGTCTTCTGAAGCAATTATGCTCATTTAGATTTGTTTTTGAATTTTCCTTGAAAGAATTACATGGAACTTAGAATTTATGCGAATGTTTAATAAATGGGGCTATTTTATCGATATACAACTGAATGAAGTGCGAGGGGAACAAATAAGTACCACTATAAAGAAATATATCGGAATTCTCAATTAGTGGGAATCATTTATCCTAGTATATTCGAATGCTTCAGTTTTATTTATTAAAGTAATTATTTGATGTGTATATCGATGAGTAACAAAGTACTTCAATTATACATGAATGACAACCGAGATAATTCCAAATCGATTTTTTATGAGAAGTAGATCTTTCGCTGTGAAGAAGAACGGTTAGAATAATTTATTGAAAATTATTACTTTTGTTTGGAAGCTAAAAAAAGAATGGGCTGAAAGTGTAAGTTGTTTGAAATCGTTTTAAAAAATATGATTCAACAAAATTTAATTCATTACATTTGATATCCTATCTTTAAGAATATGTATTTTATATAAATCCTTTACTAAATTTAATTGCGCAGTTTTAGATATTCTGGATTATGCTTAGACAAATATTCGACATGCATTTCTATTATATGATAATTTTTTATACTCATCTTCCCTCAAACTAATATTTAAAAAAAATACTAAAAATAATGAAAATTCAATTAACCGTTTTATCGAATAGAATTATTGAAGTTTCGAAATAGGATAAAATAAAAGCTTTTTTTTAACAGAAAGACTTTCGAACAAATTTCAAAACAGATAATTTTCAAATAGATTTTGGCATATGAAGTTTCTGCAGCGGATTTAGAATCAATTTTAAGAAATAAGTTTTTTCCTAGAAATGTTATTAAAAAAAGTCTGAAATTCGCATTTAATCTTTTGAATATCAATAAATTTTTTAAAGAGTGTAACCAATCAAGATCCGTCCTCGGGTAACAAATTGATTAGCCACATGGCTGTTATCAATAAAAAAAAAATTGATTTAATTGAATAGTAAGCTCAAAGAATGAGAGGCTCTCTTATGCTTTAACATAAACTGAGACTTCATAAATATTTAGTTAGAAGCTCTAAATTAAAAATCTTGTCTTAAAATCGATTAATATTAATTTCAAGAAATAAATTTACATTTATTTGGATTTACAACTGTCTGACAAAGGTAGATTTCAAAATTAAATGATTCACGAATTCTGTACTCTTAAACCGAACACTAATCCTGATTTATCATTAAAATTTTAGCGATTTGATTAGCAATAAACTGAGAAAGTGTTACCTGAACACAAGGGTTTTAAATATTTTCGAATTTAGGAAATCTCGATACCAGAGGCTTTCAGCCAGATTTGATCATCCTCCGTTTTTCTACACTTCAAAATTTCAAGCTCGAAGCGTTAAAACCTGACAGATTAGGTCATTTTTCATTGAGATACGAAATTAAACAATTCCAGCCTTACGGAATTCCAAGATTGGAAAGAGGAAAATAAACCACCAGAAGAATTTTTTTAAATGAATTGTCAGTATAGAGCTTGATCATCCTTAAATCAATTGTATTAAGGACAGAACTAACCTTTTAGGATGCAGAGAAAGTTTAATTTCACTATCTAATACTTTTACTTAGCCAAAATGTTTCCATTTATTTTTTTGTTACTGATTGTGCAATTAAGATATGAGTGCTCTAGTTTTCTGGATCCAGGGAGTGCTGTTTTAAAGGAAAATATGATGAAAAAGCCTAAATTACTGAATTTATATTTCGGAACAGTGTCTAGTGTAACTAAGCAAACTAAATATTTGCAAAGAAAACTTTGAAAGACCGAATGTGTCAAAGTTAGTATAAGCTCATTAAGCGGAATAGAAAAAATAAGTTTTATCAAGCTTATTTTACTTCTAAAACTTGCAAAATTTAGAAAAAAGGAGAAAAGCTACTCTTTCAATTTCAAAAACGTCTTGGGCTTAATTTCATGTATTTTATACTGCTCTGTTTCTAAAATATATTGTTTTTATCAGCTCTAAAAAAATCTTTTTAAGTAGAAGACATTTAGTCTCATATAGAGGGTACATCAAAATTATTGAAATTTGGTAATACTGTGAAATTTTCAGCTAAAGAAAAGAAACAGCGATTTTATGACATTACCGTCCAAACTTCCAAGATATATTGATAGAGCTTTAAGCAGTAAAAAAATTATTGAGAGAATGAAAGCTTGCAAATATATCAAAATCTCTGTATAAAGCATAAAACTGATCAAAATTCCTTAAAATCTGCTAATATAAATGTTTAATAAAAGCGAAAAATACTAGCAGCTACGTGTAGTGAGTAAGAATACTTCCTGAAATTGTGGTTTATTTATAACAATCGTTTTATAGAAAAATCAAAAAGTGTCGACTAAATGCCAAAAAGTCATGCTTTCATACTTTCTATGATCACGTCCCCCCCCGCTTACATCCATATTTTCCACTTTCTGGTTATATCCACTTTTTCCAGTACATATCGAACTATTGAAAGAAAGTTCATCTCTAAAGTCGCTTAATTACTGTTTGTGAATAAACATTAATTTAAATCATAGCTTTGCCATTTAACTCGTTTCAAATTTCTGCTGCTCATATTGCCCTCTTCTATCATACAAAGAACGATTTACAAACAATGTATTGCCACATAAAATATGATTTTAACTGCATCCATTTCCTACAGAAACTACTCGCCCCCATACGTTACAAGATCCATCCACAAACAGACACCCCACTTCCTGCACATTTACTGCTTCGTCCAGACAGACACCTCTCCCTTTACCACACATTACCCACTCCGTCCACACAGAAACCTCTCCCTTTCCCACACATTACCCATTCCGTCCATACAGACACCTCTCCCTTTCCCACACATTACCCATTCCGCCCACACAGACACCTCTCCCTTTCCCACACATTACCCATTCCGTCCACACACACACCTCACTTCCCACACATTACCCATTTCGTCCACACACACACACTTCACTTCCCCTCACATTACCGCTCCTTCCGCGCACACACCTCTCACTTCCCCACACATAACCCGCTCCGTCCACGCACAACTTACACTTC
>JAOUZG010043906.1:6286978-6298937 GCA_026289955.1 Argiope argentata | reverse complement strand
CACCACTAGCCTCCACTCGGCAACCACCCCATCAGCAGGCACCACTAGCCTCCACTCGGCAACCACCCCATCAGCAGACACCACTAGCCTCCACTCATTACCCGCTCCATCCACAAACACTTTACACATTTCCCGCTTCATGAATCCAATTATTTCTAGCTTCAATAATTTCAATCACGTCTAGCTTCATTCACAGACACCTCGCCATTACTCATTACCCGTCGTCCACAAATACCATCAGCTTCCACTCATTACTCGTTTCGTCCATAGGCACCCTTTACCCAACTGATTTATTCCGATAACAGAAAACTCACTCCCATTACACAAACGGAAAAATTATTAAAAAGCCTGCAAAATTTCTCGCCATATACGGGACATTGCCAACACACGCAATATTTCTGCTCTCTTAGATTACTGACTACCCAACGAGTTGCAATTCATGTTTTCTTGCAATGGCCATTGCAAACATCAGCAGTTCCCACTCTTAATTATTCAGTGCTACAAGTCTCAACTCGTACACTCCCACATATTATCCACCGTCAACCTTCGGAATTCACATCCTACCACCTTTTACCGGTTGCCTCGTTCAAAATCTCTTTAAAATCTTCAACACAAAACATTTTCTTCCCAAAACATTCATTTGTTATATCTTATTAAATTCTTGATGAAGCTTTTATTTTCGTATTTCCTACCACTCTCATGTCTGAGTATTGACGAACTAAATAATACAGATTTTCATAGGTAAACGTGCACTAATTAATTTAATCCACAAGAAAGCAACAAGAGTTATCCGAGTATGCGGCTTTAATCCATTTTACATTTGCAGAAATAAAATGCAAATAAAAAATGATAAAATTCTACGTCCAAAATTTTCAGAACAGAGTTACCATCAAGTCGTTATATAGAATAATTTTTTAATCAGTGGCTAAAATGCATGCAGAATAACAGAATTTCTGAAAACCCCGATTTCACTGTTAAGTATTTACAATAAAACAGATCTAAATTTGAAAAAAAAAAAAAACTTTTGTAATCTTCATTTAAAGTTTTACTTTTCAATGCTTTAATTACGGCAATAAAATGTGCATTTAAAACTCTTCATTTTTAAATGGCATTCTCTTTTCCAAATTGTAACTTTTTAATCGTTATTAATACAAAAATGAGCGAATTTGTCGATGAATTTTTAAAAAACATGCTAAGTCTTAATATATATTTCATTAAAAGAAATATTTCATATAGAAAATATTTTATTGCCATCGAATTTTTAAGCATTTAGTGAGATATCTCAAGAAATATTCTTATGAAATACTCGTGAATTTCTCATGAAAATCAAAATTTAAATTATAGAAAAATGGAACAAAAAAAATCAACAGAAAGAATCCAGAACTAACGGAACGCATTTTTTTTTCTCTATATCTTAAAGGAATAACAGTGCATATTTCTCTCGCCATGAATTAACTTATTTACTATAGATTTAAAGCATTACACCAAAATTTAAACTCGGTTTCATTTACAAAAAGTTTCTTTTAAAACAGATTCACTTTTGATTGTACTAAAGTTAAACAAAAAGAAAGCTCTAACTGCCATAAAGTTATACTAATTTGATTTTATAACACGATGAGAACTTTCATAAATGAATTAGGTTTGACGTTCAGAGTTTAAATCGTAAAGTGTGGGAGACAGCAAGAAGATGAAATCTGTCAGAAAGCCTTTGGTATCATGATTAGGGAAATATTTAAAAATATAACAGTTTAAAGAATCTTTCTTTAGTTTCACGCCATGAAGAAAAATAAATGTGGATAATGCAGTATATTATGAATAAAAATACCATTGACCAGAATCTTGTAATTTCAAATTGAATCAGTTGTCAAACAGTTGGAAAGTCAATAAATATAGACTTTAAACCATGAAAAATTAAAATTAACGGTTATTCTCTTAAAAAAGTGAAAAATAAAATTTGCCTTCTAGTAAAACCGCTAAAAATTTCCGTTTATGGGATAAGCATAAAACACTTCATTCTTTAAGTTTTCAATTCAATCATATTGTTTGAGACAAGTTAGTTTTTAAAAATTTGGTTCTTCTAAAAATAATTCATTTGACGGCTTTCAATGAAAAGAAAATACAGCGATTCTAACAAAGTTAAATTATTGTCAAAATAATTGAATTGATTTTTAGAAGTAAAGCTGCAATCCGAAGATAGTAAATATTATTTTCTATTTAAAGCAAGGAATGACAATTCCCTACTTTATTTTTTGTCTGTTCCTTGCTTTTTTTTAATTGCCTGAAACATTTTGTTCTTGAAGCCCTTTGCCATATTATATATCGACTTAAAACTTCTAAACATTCTTCAGTCATAAAAGGAATTATTTATATCGTTTGGACAAAGTTAAAATTTTTAAAAAAAATGATCAGAATATCAAGATAAATACTAGCTCACAACGTGTTCAGAAATAGTTGTCCCATCATACATGACCCCAGCATATAATGAAACTGCTTTTAAATTATGTGTATTTAGAAGATAACCTAATCCGTTAAAATGTACATCTTAAGCGAAATACTGATTTTTGTCTCAATCGCATAGATATTTCATTTACAGGAGTAATTTGGCGATCCTTTCTCAATAATTTCACAGTCAACTATTCAAATTTTAAAAATACATTCGATTTGCACGTTATGGTAGTCCGATCGCTTTTAATGTACCTTAATTTTGAAAGGGGATGTGCCTGTCTAAGATTCGAAAATCATATGGTCTTACTTGCAGACGAATGCGACTAGGGCTGATGAAAGCTACTTCTGTTCGATACATTGCATCATAAACAAACGCATCGGCTGTTTAACATTTTAGTTGGGTTTGTCCAGCTTTTGAAACGAACCACTTTAATTGACAAATTTGGCCAGTATTCTCAAAATTTCTCATTCCTTACGATTTTGAAATCAGACAGGAGAAGATGGACATCTGGCTCCACTTTATACTGTAAAATTGTCATGCAGTGAACCTGAAAAGAAAAGTTCAGGTCACTCAAGAGGTTACTTAAGAAAATCGATGTATTTTATACAACTAATTTAAAAATGATTGGCTAAGTTAAAACTCAACAAATTTCACAAAATGTGGAAGATAGCTAAAGTACGGTACTTAGGTATTAGACCGTCGACGACAACAGTTTAATAGTTCATTGGTGACGGATTCAAATTTGACGATAAACCGTCTAAGCCAACGAAACCAAAAAAAAAAAAAAAAAAAAAATGGTGGACGACAGTTAAGGTTTGAACAATTTTTTAAATAAGGCATTTTTTTTGCCATTATTGGCGTTTTAGGAACTCATTGGTTACAAGGTCAAATTTGGCGATAAAGATCGACGGTCTAATATGCAAGTACCAAAAGTACTATATATCATAGTCCGATGAATAAAGTTATGTCTGACGGGAATGAACATTCCATCGTTTTAAAGCGAGATGAACTGAAATTTTTCGTAAATGAACATTTTAATTCTCTTACCAGTAATTCATATGTAAAGATGAGACATGACGTAAACGAGAGGGCTATGGGTTCTGTTCGGTATTTAGCATTAAGAAGTTCTTACATTAAGCACCTACAGAATTATAAAACAATCGCACTCGTATATCCCTTCAAGACCGCCAACAGTTGTCATCCAATTATTGTATCGATAAAAAAAGATTTTTATTAAAATTCTTGAAATTTAGAATTTTTTTTATAATTGCTACTATTTACTACTTTAAAAGTTTGATAAAATATTTAACGCCATTTTTAATATCGTTTGAATTTTTTTGTACTTAGTTGCAAATCGAGTTTTTTTTTTCTTATTTTCATACGAGCAAGTTTTTATCATATTTCCTTCAGTTTCAAATCAGGTAAATTTCACAGCAAAACATTCCATAATTTGCCGGGTTTTAAAAAAAATTATTTAGATTGAAAATTTCTAAAAATAATGGAACGAATTCCATTTTTGGAAGAATTTATTGAAAGGATACAACACTATATGTGCATATCCTTCACTTAGTCAAATTTTCAATTGCCTAAAATATATTTAACACAAAATATATGATGGATATAATACTAAATTTTATGGATTATATATATTTATACAGATTATATTTTTATTTACATCGTGCTATTAAATATATATTTAATAACTCGAGACTTACAGCGGATCGAATTCATATAACATACGGATAATATTTGCTGATATTCGCATTACGGTTTCTCATAAGTTACATCGCAGAGAAGGATATGATTCTCTGTGAGTTAAATATTAGAAAAAAAAATTAAACAAATTAAATTTAATAAAAAAATTATCTATCTAAACGTGTGACTTTTGACCTTATGTTTTTAAAACAGAAATACAATCAAGTAAATAACAAATGCCAAAATTACCCAAAAACTGAAATGAAATTTTTTTTATCCTTTCATTCATTGTTATATGTCTGCCAATAATAACGTTTGACATGAAGCATCTTTCAACAACCCTTTTTACTTTCACATATTCTAAATTTACAAAGTATTGTTATATATATATATATATATATATATATATAAATTGCAATCGGGGTTTTGCGATTTCAAGATGGTAGAGATTCTGTAAAAAGTAAAGTAAAAGTTATATAAATGGAACATATCAAGTCAAACACACTAGGCAAATTTATCGTTAAAAAATACTGCGTTTTAATATAATTGGATACTGATGGGGCTGCAATAAAAATTCGGTTTACTTCACAATTCAAATTACGGAGAAGTGCTAACAATGAGTTCAGTAACAGAAAATTTTTTTAAATATAAACTCAGTGAAAAATTTTAACATCTTCATAAAATAAAAACATTTTATAAAATAAAAATTTCAATAAAAATGGTTACAATAAAAATTAAGTAATTTTAAAATTTTAATAAATACACAACAATTAGGATACAATTGGTAAAGTGAAATGCAAATCAAAACAAATTGTGGTCTAAGTAGATCAATTTAAAAAAAATGGAATTGTAGAGCGTATTGAATCGAAACATCTTTACATGAATTAAAGAATTTATAAAAACTATCCCCATGACATCCTCAAATACAATTTTTTCCTTACAGTTCTTAGTTGTGTATTTAAATTAAAAAAATATATACTATAATATAAAAAGGAAATTCAATTGATCAAAAAATTATATACGACTTTAATATTCTGGAGCTTAAAATATTCTGTCGTAATTATATTTAATCCTTAAGTTACAGTAAGCAATGTAGAAAATGAGATTCAATCAAATTGTACATTAAATCAATTAATTCATTTTGTATAGAGAGTACTCCAAAGATTTTGAAACAAAAATAATTATAAAATATATTAACTTGAGTTTTCAGTTTACTCATCAAAATGAACTAAAATTGATCTTGTTAGTCAAATCTCAAGTAAGCATTAAGAGTAAAATCTTAATTTAGTGCACCTTTTATTTCGCTAAGCATGCCAACAGTACGAATTGGACAATCAAGATGGCTGACCATATAAATGTAATAATTACAGGTTCCCATATTTTTTATTAAAATTATAAGATTTATTGATCTAAATTGTTTTATGTAGGAACACTTTATTTAAAATCATTATAGATCTTGTCTCAATTCTTGAATTTCCTTTGAATTCTGAAATAAAGTAATATTGCGCCGATCTGTACTTTAGACAATAAAATTAGAACGCGCAGTGCCTTCAACAGCTGAGAAAAGCACCGAGCATTTCTTTTAATCTTAAAGAACATCCTACGGTTTTGCTAGCAGTAGGAAAAGGAACCTAATAAATTCGCTAGCTCATTCAACTCAAGGATTATGAGAATAACAAAAACACCACAAAGAAAGCATCGTTCTAATAGCTTCAATACAGACTGAAGTTCTTAAGAAGAAATTTGAAGAGATACATTTACTCGATTCAGTTGATTCTTCATTTGAGCAGGATATAATTTAGGAATTCTCAAAAAAAAAAGACCAGCGGAGCTTTTCAATGATGCAAACATTTATAAATATATTTCAAAGTGTAGACATCTAGTTCTTAAATACAATAATCCTCATAATATTTCTGATTACCTTAATCAGATATTGGATTATTGAACACTCATATATTAATCGAATAATCATGGGAATTCAAAAAAAATAAATAAATTGCAAAGAAGTCTATAAGAGACGTTAAGATATTAAAATGAAAACCTGAGAAAGAAACGATTTAACAAGCTCGAGCAGATGTTTTCAGTTTGTTCTGAAAAAACAAACAGACGATTCTGAACGAAAAAAATTTGACGATTTTGTACTGAAAAAACAGACAGTTCTTCGTAAACAGAAGATTTTAATTCGATTAAAGTAACTCGGTAAGAATCACAAAAGAATAATGAACTGTTTGTAATTCGCGTTAAAAATATTGAATGATTTATTAGCATTAATAACATTTTTGCTTATAATGCATGTTTTAATAAAAGTCTTTAATGCATGTTTGTCGATTATTTGATTTTTCATATCTTTCAAAATTGCTGTAGTAGAGGTACAACTCAACAGAAGAAAAAAATTTGTAAATAAATCAGTACGAGGGTTACTAAGAAAATAGTTTCGTTTGCTGTTTTGGGGGTTACTATATTGGCGTCAAACTCGGGGAGATAATAAAATTCAACCCAATTACGATCTAAAAATGGAAAATTAAGCAAATGTTTAAAAGAAACATCAAAACGCCTTTTACACTTTAAAGTGTCAAACGAGTAATGCTTTATGATATGGTAAACTAGTTTTCCAACTACTGTCAATATTAGTTTTAGCTAAAGTGAAGTTAGTGTGCCCCCCCCGAGTTTATCGCCAAATGTCAACCCAATGGAACGCTCTTCTAGCAACTCTAATGCTATTTTGTTTACTACTTTTAACAATGGTTGAGTTCAACATAAACTAGAACTATTTTATGAAAATTGCAAAATTAAAAATTAAGAAAATCGATGCAAGATTTTAATTTTATTATTTATTATAATTACATTTTTTTAAACTAGTAAGACATTGATATTATTTTTTAATGTAAATACGAACAGAAAATCTTAACTTTCTTTCAGTTTTTAATTGTGAATATGTGCTTTAAAAAATCATTTGAATTCTTACGTTACGAAATCGTCTGAATTCTTACTTTAAAAGTCAGATGCAATGGAATTCTTCGCAGTTCTGTGGATGTCGGGTAAAATCTTCAGCTTTCTGATTTTTTAAAATTTGAAATGTTTAAGAACTTAACCTAATTTGTCTTATCCGAATGAAATCGTTCTTTGTAAAACAATTAATAGATTAGAGTACTTTCCTGCAATTACGAGCTAAAGGATACTGACGAATAGCATCTAAATATATCCGAGTTTTAAGACAATTGCGCTTGGATGCAATTCTGCATATATCCGAAATTAAATAAGTTGGCTGTCGCTGATTTCACTTCCTTATTGATGTGATTCAATCCTATCTAATCAGATGATCTTGACAACAGATGCCAAAGATGAAATCATTTCATTAGCTGAAATCCTTATTCTAATGAACCGTTGCAGCGAATGCATTGAACCCAAATTCTAACGAGATTGTATTGCCAAAGTATAAAAAAAATTAATTTTGATATATATAGACACAAAACGTTGCATATAAAAATAAGTATTACAATGTATAACTATTTCGTCAGCTTTCTAAAATTTATTTCCCTGGACATTGTAATCTGTAATCGAATTAAAATATATTCCTATTAAGTCCCCAAAATTTAACTTTTTCTCGGTAGGGATGAAACCCAGCAAGTTTTCATATGTTTTTCTTTCTTTCGGTTTATTCGTTTTTCCTCCGTGCATTTCTATAATTTACTATGATTCTTTGTAATGAGAGCCTAATTGAGCCGTAATAAATGCCAACCGAATTACCCTAAGTGAATGCATGTTTCACGGAAATTTTCCCTGCAAAAAATTGGAAAGCGATTTTTTTCAGCGATTCTTTTTTTTTATTAGTTCTTGCGTAACAAAAACTAAAGTAGTGAAATTTTCACTTTCCAGCCGTTTTCAAATGAGTTGATTTCAAAACTTGAAGCATAAACAAATTTTCAAATTCAGTTTTGAACAAAATAATAAAATTTAAAGCGTAAAGCATTCTAAAAAAATGTCAGGCACACACATACTAACTACAAGCAAATTCTGTAACAATGAAAAAAAGAAGAATCTCGAAAATAATCTTATGAAATTTAAACGAAACTATCTTAATTTGAATACACGTGAATATATGGTATTTGTAAAGCAAATGAAGTATTAAAATCAAAATATCCTTCAAATACTGCAGATATATTAATTATATACTATTTATTAAATTATATATATATAATAAAGACTCCGCCTCACCCTCCGTCTATCCAAAAAAAAAATTGCCAGGCAATTACGATGTCTTAATAGATAAAGCAGAATTAATTGACTCGATTATTATCCATATCCAGATTACTTGTCAATACTAACAACTCTATTATCAGAGAACTTTTGTAATTCACAGTCACTAATATATAATTAGTTATTAATTTAATGACCTTTTCACCACGACAGTTAAAACATAAGGATATGATTCATTTAATTGGATAATTTGAAAAATATTTCTGTTTCTACATGCAGAAATATATATGAAACACGAGGGAAGAGTCAAAACAGGTTGCTTCATGTTCGCATAAGTATTAAAGTATTAATTAGTATGAGCATTTAATTAGTATACAAATAAATTGCGAAATTCATTTTATTGCCCACAACATTCAGCTTAAAATCTAAAAAATTATTAGCTATGAATTTTTTAGAACAAAAAGAATTTTATTGTTAACAAATATTTTTTTAAAAAAATCCGAATAAAACTATATTTTGTAATGTAAATTCCTAATTATAATATAATTCATACAAGTGAAACGGCTTACTTTGTAATTATTCTTGAAGTAGGAAGACAGAAGTCCAATTTTTAATTCTTGTTAAAATATAGAGCATATTAAGAGGCACCCAAGACTAAAACTAAGAGGAAGTCATCATACATAACTGAGAAACAATAAAGCAATTCAAGTTTAACCTAAAAAATGCTAGCTGCAAATAAAATTGGTACATTGGCACTTCCAAAATTCAGTTAATGCAAAGATACAGAATTAAACTATTAGTCATTCTCTTCTTCCAAAAATTTATACAAAATAAACGCTCAGAAGGCAGAGGAGTTAACAAATTTTTTTTTTAAGGTTTAGCTTTCAGATTTTAACTTAGAAGAAATCTATAAGAACTTAACTAAAAGATATTGGACGATTTCAATAACGAATAACATTACTTATAAGAAATTATTTAAAAATATTTCAATGATAAACTTTAAAAAAAAAACCTGCTAGCTCTAGAAGTAATCTAAAAAAAGGTGATTGATGAACAAATTATAGATCATTCGTTCGAAGGTCAGGGTTCGAAGACCCTTGGGGCATGGTGGTTAGGTGTTATTTTCAATATCGGAGATTACCAAGTTTGAAAACTGATTCTTTCGAAGATATGTCCGATGATATCAATGGTGCAATACTTCTCATCATTGTCTCAGGCATTTTCCTCGTTATCTGATTGTTATTTAAAAGATGAAATCAATCTCAATATCAGAGGCAACTTTAGAAAGAATAGGCTGAACCTTGAAAAGGTTATGAAGTGAAAAAAATTTCATCAGTGTTATTTATGAAATAAATTTTTAATTATAAATACAATAACATTTTATTAGAATCGGCTATTAAGATTGATCTCCTCAATTTTAAACATGGTTTTTTATATATATATATATATTCAGGATTTTTCTTCAAAAATACAAAAATTATTCAGGATAATATCGCAAAATTGCAAAAACTTGAATTTATAACAAGAAATTGTTAAAAATTAATTTTAAAATATCTCTAAAAATTGATTTTAAGAATAGTAAATAAGCCTACGACAGCAAAATTGATATAATTGAAAAGATTATATTTAAATTTTAAGATGATAAAAATCACTTTTGTGCTGTTGTATTTTGGGAAATTATGATTGTGAAATGTAGAAATTCCGTTTAATTTTAAATTAATGAGAAGTCTGATTAAAATTAAATGAATAATTTCTTCGAATTATCCGTTCCAACCCTCCAAAGTATATATGCGCCAAATTTGATTGCTATTAAAATAGAAGTCTTGGTATGGAGTACACACACTCACACACAACGTACTTATACACTTTACTTTATTATTAGAAAAAAATCGTTCTTGAGAATCTGATCGATAACTATTTTTAAATTATTTTCAATCAGAAAAAAGGGGAATTACATCGATCGAATATAATAACAGAAACATAACAGATGATATTTTTTGTATGGCTCTGTTTTCAGTCAAATTTTGAACTAAATTTGTTGAAAGGAAACTGTCAATTTGTTTGTGTGCATGTCTACTTGATAACTAAAAAAATGTTTAAAATTTTAAATCTAGTTTATTATATTACCACCATAATGGCGGTGTCCTGGCACAGAGGTAGCGCATATTCTCTGGGATCTGGACGTCTTGGGTTCGAGTCCCGGTTCTGCCATGGTTGTTCTTCTGTGCACTCCCCCCATGAGGTGTGTGAATGTGCTCCTCCCCGTAAAAAGGGGCTGCGCAAGTGAATGTGATGAGTGTGTAGCTAAGTCGTACTATTGGCCTCAGTTGGTGCTACTTAAGAAACAAGAAGCCCTCATTCTGTTTAAAATCGTTGACGACTGTCAGCGCGCTTGTCCATGGCAAGTGCCATAAGTAACAACCACCACCACCATAACTGTTTATCTGTATTGATTTTCAAACAAACTTCTCAAAGGATAAACTGTCTGCACATAAATATGCGAAAATTATTACTAATAAATGCAATGTTTTAGGTAAAATAAATTTTTTGTTCTATCTATAAGTTACTTACAACTGAAAAAGAAGCAAGAACTCAAAACTTACGCCATATATCACAAGCATATATGCAGGTCTAGAAAAGACCCCCCCCCCCGCTTTTTGCTAATTTCAAATAATTAGAATCTTTAAAAAAATTTCGAAAAAAAAGTATTTATTGTTTGATTTACTCCTTCCAATTCTCGTCCTGATTTTTGACAGATAATCATTTTGAACAATGATCAGATGGCGAAGACGTTACCTGATTCTTCTTAATATTTCGGTTTGAACCTCTAAAAAGCATTTTATTTCGACATCAGATATAATGCGCCTCAAACAAACATACAAGGCGCATCTTAGAAATCAGTTTTGAACCCGGAACTTTTCAGTATTGAAACCGGTACTTAATCACCATGCTCTTACGATCTTAGGAAATGATTTATCTCCCAGAGTTGGAAGAAATTTATAAAGCTTATTATAGAAACACCATTAAATATTTTCATTTTAGTTATTTTTCTACAGTTGACATTTTCCAGTGTCTTTCAGTATGTTCGCATATGTTTCTTCTGGATTCAAAACAAAAATTCAAACCTTATAACTTTTTTTTCTTAATCACCATGTCTTCTGAGCGCTGATTTCGCACAAATTTTTGGAAGAAGAGAACAGTCAATAGCTTAGTATTATCTCTTCTCATTAACTACTTATAACTTTGAATTTCTGTTAGCAAATTTCATTTGCAGTTCGTAAACTCGCGTTTCTTTGTTCCTCTTTGAAGATTTTCTTACAATTTTTTGTCATTCGGATCTACGTCAAAAGCTTCAATATTTTGCGTAAAATTTGAATTTGTCTTCAAATTTCAAGGATAGTTTTTTGCTGTGTATATATATGCTTCAAAGTATTTTAATCAAGGTAAGATATTTTTCTTGTATGATTTCAATATTAATCCGCATGATAAAGAATATAGTTTTATTCTGATTCATTGAAATATTCGTTTAATAATAAAGCTTTATTGTGATTAATTGAAATATTTTTTTAATAATGTTTTATTGTGATTAATTGAAATATTTTTTTTAATAATAAAGTTTTA
>JAOUZG010043906.1:6264595-6278849 GCA_026289955.1 Argiope argentata | reverse complement strand
GGTGTGTGAGTGGTTGGAGCGGGAAATGTGTGGAGGTGAGGTGTGTGTGTGGTTGGAGCGGGAAATGTGTGGAGGTGAGGTGTGGGAGTGGTTGGAGCGGGAAATGTGTGGAGGTGAGGTGTGTGTGTGTGTGTGACCGGAGCGGGAAACGAGTGGATTGAAAATCAAGTGGTATAAGTCGCATTGCATAATTTGTGGAATTTTTTTCAGAATGATTGCAGTCGTTTTGAAGGCAAAAACAACGGAATGAGTTATTTTTCAATAAAACCACAATTGTACAGTATTGTAAAATTTCGTCAATTTCTTTGAATTATCCTCAATATCAGACCAAATATCTTTTTATTTTAAAATTGACTTTTCAAGGTGAAAATGGTTGATTTCATAAACGTGATAGTATAAAATACGCGAAATTACGTCCGTAATGGTCATGCAATTGCAAGAATAATTTTCTCATCTCTTCTAAAAATTTCAAAATTCGGACACGAATTTCCGATCCGTTTTTTATGCTAAAGAATTTAAGAAATGCGGACATTTAAATTTTTTCTGGTCATCTAATTTGCTTAATAACATGACGCAGCATTCCGAAATGCTAATAAGATAATTTCGGCATATATATTTTTTTCCTTAAAAAAAAACCTTTTGTAACTAATTGACTGTACCCTTCATATCTGTTTTGCACAAGTTAACTAATAGCTAATGGGAAATTTTTCGGACATGCCAAAGGATTATATAAGGAAATTAACTTGTCTGTCCTTAATACAGCTGCAGTTCAATGCTTGATAATTCATGAGCGACTAAGTGCTATATCATCATCTTATTTTTAAAAATTTTTGGAGTCGGTTTACTTTGCTTTTCCCAGTTTTTGACAGAAAAGCTTTGAATACCATAAAGCTGGAATTGTTTCATTTTTTACCACAATGAAAAATGAACTAATCTATTTAAGTTTAAAGCTGCCAGTTTTAAATTCTAAAATACAGGATATTCCAACCTAAAAGCTTCTAGTATCGAGATTCCATTAAGTCGAGTACATTCAAGAGCTTAGTTTTTTAAAAACATTTGAAGTTTCCAATAACGGATCAAATCTTTCAAGTTTTATGGATAAATCAGAATGCTTTAAGAATGCCGAATTCACAGATCAGCTCCGGTGTCAGACATTAGCGAAACCAAGTAAATGTAAATTTTATTGCCTAAAATTCATATTTGCCTCTTTTAAAATATAAGCACAAAATTAGAAATGTACTCGATTAAATATTTGGAAAATCTCAGTTGACGCTCACAAGAGCCTTTCATGCTTTGAACTTTCAGCTCGCTTAAATCATAGCGTTTGATAATAGCAATTAATAACGACGATTAATACATTTGATGTTATACAAAAACGTCTTTATTTCAGCTCCCTTTAAAATTTTAATAACCGAAATACTAAATGCGAAATTGACTTCTTTATAGCGTTCCCAGGGTTGGTATTAATTGTAACAGGATTTAATTATAACTTCTTAAAATTGAGATCAAATCCAATGCAGAATCTTTGAAATTTTATTTGTCAATCTCTTTAGGAAGTTTGTCAGTTTAAAACAATTTATTATTTCGAAACTTAAGCAATTCTGTTGCATAAAACAATGAACTGAATTCCTAATATTTTCATTACATCATTTAATATTTTAGTCCACAGGTGGAAGATGACTGTGCAAAATTAGCATATAACACAGATAACGTCGAATATTTGCCCCGGTTCCTTATATATGCCCGGAATGTCTAAAACTGTAGAATTAAAATTTGGAAATAAGTTATATAAAATATTTTTAAAAGTAGATTAAATGACATGAATTTTTCTGAATCTAACACTAAGTCCATTCTTGTTTCAATCAATATTTTTACTTTCAAAACAATAATTTTCGATGAATTCTTAGCCGTTCTCCTTTTATAGTGAGACATTTACATTCCATAAAAAATCGATTTGGAACTATCTCTATTATTCATGTATGATTGAAATACTTTGTTACTCATCGATATATACATCAAATAATTACTTTAATAAATAAAACTGAAGCATCTGAATATACTAGGATAATTCCCACTTATTGAGCGTTCAGATGTAGTTATTTATAGTAGTACTTATTTGTTCCCCTCTCTTCATTCAGTTGTATAACGATAAAATTAAGTATTTACATAAACTTTAAATTCCATGCAATTCTTTCAAAGGAAACTCAAAACTAATTCTAAATGAGCATAATTATATCTTAGGTTATATCTTCAAAAGACATTATATCTTCAAAAAGACTGAAATTTTCCAAAATAGCAATATTCATTTTAATTGTAACAATTCTGATACATTGAATGTGTATTTATGCTATAAACAAAATTAAATCCTTTATAAATTATTATCAAAAATTAAGCAAGGAAGACTGTAAAAAAAGATGAACGTCATTTAGTAATCTATAAATTGATTTACTTTAATTCGCCGTGTGATTTAAATGACAGTTTGAAAATACTGAATTCTCTTTCCGCTGCAAAATAAGTATTTCGCATTTTAGAGCCTGCATATACATAAAGTATTTGCGATTCCTTTTCAATATTTCAGGTCAACTATTCAAAATTTTAATACATTAGATTAACATGTTGTGGTAGCCTTAATAATTAATCCTATACTTCCAAAAGTCCATTTAATTGGTATAAGGTTGCAGAAGATTCCAGAATCATGTGGTTTTACCAGATGTAGCTTAATATGATTAAAGATACGCCATGTCTTATTTGATATCCATCGTCGATAGAAGAAATAAAAACGATGCAGATTTAACGAACTTCCTTGATGCCGAAACTTTGGAATTGTCTTAAATACAAACTAATGGCACACAAAGGATAGAAAAGCTTAATTTTGGAATACAGAAACAAGATTTATCAAAGTGTTTACTGACTATGCCCTCAATATGTTCAAATAACTTTTCTTTGCAGTTAATTAGTGTGGTAGAAAATGACTGGCATAAGGAGAAGGATCTTTAAAATAAAATCTCGGACTAGCTAATCAGCAAAGTTGAATGAAAACACTGACAGTATTGAATGTCCATTCTAAATTTTGGATTTTTAGTCCTTTAAGACACTTGTAATCGAATACCTCTTCAATCTCAACACATACATTGTTCTCGGATCTTTGAATTCCATTAACCATTCAATTAACGGAGCAAGAATGAAATGTGAACTAATTATTTGGTGACAATTATCAGTAAAACTCAACTTGAATAATAAAGAATTGGCGTGAAAGAACAGAGCATATTTCAAAGCGTTGGGCCATCGAATTCGAGTTGGCGGAATTGAGATTATAATTATTGTATTAGAAAGTAAACAGGAATCCTTTGAAGCATAAATCATCTTTACTTTTTGCTACGAAAATCGTCAAAGATCTATTTTCTTACCATTTTCAACATTTGATTCGGGCTGTATACTGCTTACAAAAGTTCACTCGACCAGATTTCCTATTTCCTAGAACTTCTCGAGGTTTTATTTCAAATAAGATCTCTAAAGTACAGCACTGAGCAGTATGTTTCCCTCTGCATAAACGCTGGAAGCCAAGATTTTCAGCCAGGTAAGATATCTTCTGAAATAGTCTTCATTTATTTTAAAGAAAAACGAGATATTTGTCAAGAAATTATCTGTAGTTGGCAATTTGAAAAAGCCGAATGATGTTTCTCTCATAGGTACTATGTCCTTAGAAATGATTTTATTCATTTGACGTTTCTTTGAGATTTTGCATTTTTAGATCCTGGTCCATTTATTATAGACTCCAGTATTTCAGTTGAAGAGGAGACGGATACCAAAGTTTTCTCTCTTTCAAGGATTGGGTAAGTTGCAGATTTTTAACTATTCAAAAGCAAATGCAAATTGGGAGTAATAATCGTTTGGTCTTCCCTATTTTACTACTTTGAAAATTTAAATTTTAAATTATCTTAATTCTGTTTTATTTTTCTTGTAAATTTTAGTTTAATGCGCGTATTTTTTGTTCTTAATTGAGTTAATATTCCATATAAAGCCATCAATGCTACAAGGAAAATTCTATAGTTGACAAATATGATTATCTTGCACTGTTTTTTTAAAAATCGGTTTATATTGTTATCAATTTTATAAATCATGCACTAGAAAATCTATTGAGTAAAGATGAGTGAAGTTTCTCTCATTCGTATCATTGATACCAAAATTTAAATCATAAAAATTTAGAAATAAAACTAACGGAAGATTCATGTTGAATGTCATATATGATTAGAAATGTTAAATGGGTAAGTTATTTTTTTTTCAGATCAAGTTCGACGACACATAGGATTAATTCTTCTGAATATAAGATGATTTTGTTTTCCTGGATTCCAACTTTTCTCAAGAACGTTAGAGATAATCAACTTGATTCTCGTGTCGATTCCAAACTGCTAATAAAACTCCGGTCTTCCAGGTTTTTGGTATTACATTTCGATAATTTCGGAATAAATTCCTACAAGATTGTTTCAGACAAGAACTGTGGAGTGGTGATTAAGAATAAGAGCCGGAAGCAAATATTTCCAACCCTGAGCATTCTCTACCATACTTTACATCTTTTAATTTAAAAAAGGCACGTTTGAATCCAACAAACTCATCTTCATTTGAAAATAATTTGGAAAAGCAGAATGATTGCTGTTGGTGCAATTTTCCGATAGTGAAATTTCATTTACTTGACGCTTTCTCGAGTCAACATTCTTAATTCCCGACTCATTTCCTATCATCAACTCCAGCTATTCCAGATGGCAATGAAATGTGCTCTCATGATCGACATCTAGGTTCTCGTCTTGTAAGTACGGGAATTTTTGGAAGCTACAATTTAATAATCGTATCTATTTCATAGCTTTCATTAAAAATTAATTGTTTATTTACTCTTAATCTTTAAATTACTGCATTAAGTTTTGTTTGAAATAATTCAACTAAAAAGGGACGATTTTTTACACTGTATTTTTAAAAAAATTGATTGTAATAAAGGAAATAAATCGATGAACTAAACTTTTCTTTCGTAAAAGGCAAATTTCTCTATCATTCGTTCTATTGTTGCTAAAATTTCATTTCTTATTATGTAATAAACCACGAGTTACTTAAAGATTACTCACCAAGGTTACATATAATTAAAATTGTTGAATGAATGCATTCTTATTTGATTATTCTAAATCCGAATATTTTTCAGATCGCACTTTATCATATTCAACTGGAATTGCTGCTTAAGGATATTAAACCTTCATCGTAAAATTCGCCTTTCCCAAGAACATTGGAGCTAGTTATTTAAGACGTCTAGTAGAAGACAGGACTTTATTAGAAGACAACATGTATAAGGAAGAAAATAGTAAAAGGTTGTAGCAATTTCCAGATAAACGGCAATTATTCTATGGTGTATTTGGACAGTAAAGTTCTTAATGGAATAATCTGATACACCATTGTCAAATGTTAGCAAATATCCATCTTTTGCAATTTTAGAACAACATAATCATATTTTGCTTTTACGTTATTCAAAACCATTTACCTTCCATCCACGAATTTATATTTTTCCGTAAAAATGGTTTTAACATTATAATGCCCATTGTATAAAACCATGATGAAAAATTGTCATGTTGTATGAAGACTTGAAGTAGTTTTCCCATTAATCAGCTTATGTGTTCTGCTTATCGGAATTTCAAAAAGCTTTTTTCTTTCGAAAGTTGAATTCTAATTGTCCAAAAAAACTGATCAGGACAGAGAGTGTTTGGTCAAAATGCCTGAAAATTCTGAATCCTGAATTTTGGCTTTGGAAAATATTGGTTTATAGTGAGACTAGTTTCTCTCCATCATAAATTATGATTCTAATTTTCGTTTGTACTCTTTTGATAATTTTCTTAGTGATAACAAAGTCTTAGAATTAACTTTGTCATTTGCAGTAAAATTATAATTTACTGTTTTTGTAAAAAATCTAATACAAGTGTCATTGATTTGATGTTTGTCACACATAAGGGCATGAGGCTTATTTATAGAATAACAACTACAATACAAATTGTATTTACGATGTGATGATATAATTGTACTTTAAATAATATTTACTTCTTGAACAATGAAATTTTTATCCTCATTGAACTGGAACTCCAGAATTATCTGTTTTGGTTTCAGCAAACGATTTTCTTTTTGTTTCTTCCTCTTTCTCCGTATTAAATAAAAAAATATTTAAACTCGAACCAACAACAGTTTTCTGCATGTGCCTTATTTTTGATAATGCTTATTCTTTTAAATTTATATTTCAAGAAATTTTTATGAAGAATATTAAGTCGTATGATTGAAATTTTTTTTATCTGGAAAACTCTGTAACTTATTGTTTATCAGTTAATTTTATAATGGTAATCAATCTTTTAAATCCTTATTCGACAGAAAATGTATGAAATAATGTAATTGTATGTAACTTCACTATTTTTTGGAGCTTAAATTTATAAATGATGTGAAATTGCTGATTTTTATGTAACTGCCGAATAAGGGATTGTATTCATTTCTGTCAATTTTAATTTTTAAAGAAATATGGTCAAGGATTTAAAATTTTAAATTTCTTCAAAAATCTGAAAATTCACTGAAGAATCTGAAATATGTAAATTTTGTGTTCTGAATCCTAATTCCTTCTTTAAAAAACTGTAAAGTAATTTGAACCTTTACTTTAAGAAATTAAAATTTCTGATTTCAGTAATTTTTTACATACTATATGTAGAATCAGAAAGTGACTATAAGGAATTTTAATAATACTTAGCAAGTGCATACCTGTTAATAATTTTATTGGAAAGATTGTCTTGTATGTAGTTAGTTTTTAAATCTTTGTTAATCATTCGGTGAAAAATTTGAAGACGTACAAAATAAGATGGTTAAGGAGTTAAGCTGTATGTCATTTATTAATTTTGTATTTAAAATACTAATCGGGGAATATTTATGAATTCTTAATATTGTAATTATACTATTCACTCCATGTATATCGCAGCTCAAAATCGGGTGATTGTGTTTATTGAAACTATCTATCGAAATTCAGCTTTATAAATATACACAGCTGCCCAACAAATTCTTTGTTGTAATTTTTGAAAAGCAATGAATTGTTTTACTAAGCAAAAAATTATATTAAACTATCCGATCGAACTTTTTATGCTTTTTTATTATGTACTTAATATAATTCTTGATCTTAGACTTTCTTTTGTATTGCTCTTAACTCTTAATACTTCCATGGAAAGGAAAATACCATGTGTATGTACTTATTTGGGGTTCGAAATGGTTATCTTGTGCAAATTCAGATGTAACGTGATAAAACATTAAATGTCAAGGCCTGATGAGGAGTGATTATCTCAAGATATTCTAAAATGCTTATAACTTTTTTTATCTTGGAAAACATTCGTATTCTGTAGAAATTCTTTTAATGAAATGTTATTTATATATTTTGAATTGTCTTAGCGCATGTCTTTAAAACTTTTCTCTGAAAGTGAATCAGTTTTTAAATTTTTTTTATGAACTAAATTAATACACTAAAATAATAATTGGCTGCATCCACTAAAATCCTTGATTGTTTAATGACATTTAAATTTAATATCAAGTACTTTAATAGTTTAGATTAGAGATTGAATGCAAAAAGGATTTTATTAATTCTTTTTGAACATCCTGACGTTATACTTAAAATAAATATAGTTATACTCTTGCAAGTTCCCGGTTTAGGATTCTTGATTGGTTCGGCCGGCCAACCAATCAAGAATCCTGTGAATTTAGGAAAGCGTTATTTGATCATCATGCCTGATCATCATGATGATCAATATGCTCGAGACAGGAATGTGGCAGTATTACACAGCTTCACTTAGCTTTCATGCCTAATTTCGGGAAACAATTTCATTAATTATCCCTGTTTTATTTTCAAAAGATACAAAGTGAATGCAAAGTTAATAATGATAAAGAAGTAACTTGTAATTTTTATAAATATTATATAAAGTTTCTGTTTCTGAAGAATCAGACTCTTAAATACATAATTTTCAGAAAAATAATTTAGCAATATACTTTTAAAAATTAAATTGTCCCTCATTATCAGATATGTTACCCTAAATAAATTAACTTATTGTTACGCTAAATAAATTATGTTACTCTAAATAAATTAACTTATTGTGAAGGCTTACGTTATTTTAAATGAATTTTATTCTGGCAACTTTTTCAACAAAACATTAACTCTTTTTTAATTGAATTTGTTCTCAAGTTTGTGTAGTTAGAATTGTGTATCGATTATTTTCCTCCTCATGGGCTGGTTTGAAACTTTCTGCATCTGTGTATTCTCTGATAGCATGTAAATATTCGTTTATCAATTTATTAAATATTCTAATTATTTATTAGTCATAGTTAAATCTTGCCTCATTCCAATGATACTACACGGTATTGAATATGACAAATAATTGATGTCATAATACCAAATTAATTGTATAAAAGAATTGTAAATTAGAATTTTAAAATGATAAATGTAGTACTTTATGTACAAATTATAATTCAACAAATGTACAAATTATAGTTCAACTTATTAAATTATTTAAAATAGCAAAATCAAATTACATTTTTGTAATTCTTTCGAACCTCAGTTTTAAATTACTTGTGTATCTCTTTTAATGTTGTAATGATATTGTAAGCAATGTTATCTGCGAAACAAAATCTGAAATAAAAGTTTTATTCTTATTCTATTTGCATTTTTTATCTGTCCCATAATCTAAGCAATCAATTCAGATAACACCCTCCGGATGCCTTAAATAAGTATAAACTGCGAGATAAGACCTTAGACAAAAACACGTTAAGCACCAAATATATTAAGATATCCTTCCCGTTCAACCAAGCCAGTCTGAATTCAGCAGCATGATTGCGATTGGAGATCTGCGTTAAAGTTGTTATAAGACTGCGTGCAATTAGATACGTCCTTTCACGATATCCAAATTATTTCAAAATTTGTTGATAGTGTAATTTTTAAATCTTATATCATTAGTCAACATTGACTAGTAAATCCGAAAGTAAAGTATATTATCAGTCAAAAGTAATAAGCATAGTACTTAATATGTTAAATATTACCTTTTTAAATTCCTTGACATCATAAGGAATTCAAATTGAATTTTTGAATCTCTTTTATTGGCTTCATTTTCCCATTATATACTAATAGCCATAAGCCCCCCTTTGCTTAAAATTTCTAAATATGTAAAATTTATCAAAGTAACACATTTTTAATAAAACTAGAAATATCCACTTTCAATTGATAAATGTTCTGTTTAAACGAAATTCTATGCGGACCTCTATATTCCTCCACATATCTAAGTCATGTCAAGTTGAGGCATCGAATGAAATCGAGCCCTATGATATCTTGGAGCCATTATAAACAAAATGTGCAATTTTAATTTACAAATACTTATCTTTTGTATTTGTACTTTACATTGTAAAAATTTAAGTTATCAAAACGCAAAGCAAAACATTGCACAATCTATAGTATCGCAATGCAGATGGCGTTTTAATTTTTTTCTTTCAACTTAGATTCGAAACAATTTTTAAATGAAAACTAAGCACACTATGATAGTGGCTTGCTGAAAAAAAATATTCATCTATGCAGCGGTAACTTTTCTTACGTTGCATTAGTAGAGATGAATAAAATATGGATACTTTTTTCAATTCCTACTATTAGTTCAAACTCCTTATATATATCTTGTTCAAATTTTCAATCGTTAAAATAATGTTTATTCACTCACTCAAGTTCAAATACAGTTTTTAAGCTTGTAGGTGGATAACACTTGATGTTAATGGTTTTTTCAAATATTAGTTCATTAATTAAATTTAGTTTTTAATACTTTCAATAGTTTTAGTAGTTTGTAATGAGAATTGAAATCAAAGGTAGCAGCTGAATCGGTAAAATGCAAGGATTTCGGTACTTTTCACGAGAGGGTGAGGAATACGAATTAAGTTATAGCGAAAATACATAATTTTTTGATAAATTATTTATATTAGTTGCAAATGTTTAATAAAAAGTAACTAAAATAAAAAATTTCTTTGACTTAACTGCCTAACAGTTTTGTCCGTATGTGGTACGTGCATCGATTTATTGAATTTTGATAGCTGTAAACTAAAAATAAACCGTTCAAAATAATTATAATTCAATATAAAAATTACTTCGAAAACATAAACAAGTCATGTATTTAATGGATTGTCATTTGAAACAAAATAAGAAAATATTCCTAAAATAGGTGTCATCTTATAAGATAGTAAAGAAAATAAAATAGTTAAGTAGGAATAGACTTATTTTTTATATCACTTGTTATTACTTAGCTTTGTATAAGTGGGACGAAGGGGTGTTAACGCAGGATACTTGATACTTTGAAAAAAGTCTCAAATGTATATTATCGAGCTTTATTTGTAATTATATACAACTTGTAAGTCATATTTGGTTATTGTTATAGTTATGACAATGTAAAATGCTGAAATGTATTCTACTGATAATTTGACAAATAAATTCAATACAGTTTCCATTGTTTATTTTGTATTTTTAAATGTTTTTGTAATATTTCATCTAAAACTTTTAATATTTTTGCTTCCTATTGAATCAGACCAAACCTTGTGAGGGTGAAATGCATTCAGCTCAAACTTGAGATTAATTTGCGTTTCGATAAATTGCTCCTATTTTTATCTTAAAGCTTGCTAAATAAGTTTGTCGGAAGTTTGTTTCTTCATTTGTTATTAAAATTAATTGAATTTTTATTCTTGACCCGGAATTATTTTATTTGGGATATTTCCGTTCTTTATTTAAGAATCATTTAACCACTTGACATAGGAACTTATTTAATTTTCTAATTAGATAACTCATTCTATTTTTGGTAATTTATGGTTAATTTGATTTTTTAAAATAATATAAGGAGCCTTTGGGATACCAAATCGTTTCATATTGATTTTTTTCTTATTTAAATACTTAATTCTGTGGCTTAGTTGCAGACTTGAAAATAAAAATTCAGTAATTCGATGCGCGTGTCAGACACAGTCATTGTATGCGAAGTGATTGAAACTCAGTGGAGTATTTGGGCGAAATCCAAGTATTTTATATATATAAGCTGAAGAAATCCAAAAAAAATATTCAAATAAGAATGATTAATATATTTCTAACCTGTAAGAGATAAAAGAAATTCTGCATATATTTGTCTATTTCAAATAGAATCTAAGCTATGGTGATTGTTTAAATAGAACCATTTTGTGGTGTATCTTCTTGTTTTGAGGAGGGAGGAGGAAGAGAACACTTTTATTAGTTTACGAGAAAATTTGGAAAGGCAATTTTCGTTAATTTTATATTCCACAACTTGGTGAGTTGATGATCTGTTACTGATTGTTACACTTAAGTCAAATACAATGGTACAGCAAAGGTAAACAACGCGTTAGAAATAGTGTTTTTCTTAACTTGACGTTATTGTCACACTTAATTTTAAAAAAGAAAAACAGTAATATAAATGATTATGTAAATGTTCAATATATACATAAGCCTTCTAGATATCATTGAGGGAAGATGAATAAAGCTTTTAAATATAGAATCATAGTAAAATTGTCTTTTAAAATTTAAAAAAAAGCAGTTAAAAATTCATCTTTATTATGTAAATTCATAGCTGTTTGCATATATAATAATTCGCTTTTCTTGTTAAATTAAGGACTCGTTACGCAAAATTTATTATTGTCTTCAGTTTAAGAATGGTTTTTAAATGTAATAAACATGCAATATACAAAGAAATGTATTTATTAAGGCATATAATATGAAAATATAAAACATTTCACAGTACAGTATCACTACTTGCTTGAAACTGTTTTTCTTTATATATATTTGAAAGCACATATTTATTTAGTGAATATAAAAAGTATATATACAACTGCATTTTCACTTTTAAAAAATCATGAAAATATAAAATTTCAGACAATTTTCTCAAGTTACTATAAATGGTTCATAAAGCATTCTAAAATAGTGCTTAAATATTTTTTATATAAATTGAAACCCAGCACCAATAATTGTAAAGATATTGCAAGTGGTAGATACTTCAGGAACTGTACTCAACCACCTGTATTTATTTCAGTACAGGCACACAAGGGACAAAGATAACAAGCACTTGAACACTAACATTTAACATTGCTCAGCAATTGAAGTACATAGAAATGAGAAAAACGGTAAAAATACATGATAAAAATCTAACTGTGTAATCATATAAATCTAAATTATCTCTAATATACTAAAACACACAAAGTATACAAAAATATCACAAACTCCTGCTTTTTCATTCATTACATAAAGTTGAAATGCAAAAACAGCATTTTAGAAGCGAAAAGTTTCAAACATATTAGTTACAGTACTAACTTTTCCGATGCTTGCGATTCTTATATATATATATATATATATATTTAATTTTTTGCTTAGATTACTCGTACAAATGTCCAAATTTAGCATTTTTCCAATATTGAATTAGTTTGAAGTGTAGAAACCAAAAGATAAAATTGGAAATATCGCATCGGGAATTCGAAAATCAATTTAAGAAAATAAGATTTGAAATGTGTTCATTTTGTGTCGAGCTCAGAACTCCTTAAAAGATTAATATCTAATTTATTGGAGCACGGCAAGAATATTTTCATTTAATCCATTAATTGGATAGTGTAAATGAAGAGTAAAAATGTAACAGTTTGTTCTGTAGCAGAGAAACTTTATTCTCTTTTTCTCAGTATTCCCAGAACGTGGCGGTGTCGTAACTCGCCCCGTTCACCTTGAATGTACCGTTCTTCTCGGCCATAACGTAGCTTCCGTGGGCTGTCTTGATGCACAGTTTGGAAGGCTCCCGCAATTCGATGAAGAAACCATGTCTGACGTCTGAATCGACTGTGATCGTACCGTCTTCGCAAACATTCCAGTATTTGCCGTTGGAACCTGATTTAAAAAGAAAATGAGTTATCAATCAGACTACAAGAACAATCGACAATATTTCACATGCGTCACATTCTAATGTAAAATATCATTAGAATACAATGCTCATTCAAAGGAGTTGCTTTATTAACATTTTTAGACGAACTTTAAAATCAAAAGGCGAATGTGAACTAATGCAAATAGTAGCTTTAATTTCCGTCGGCTTTCAATCGCAGAGGTAGCGTGTCTTCCTCGTGTTCAGGGAGTCCCGGTTCGGGCATGGGTGTTTTTCTGTGTACTATCTGTGACCCTCCCCTCTTGTAAAAAGTAGCTGTGCAAGCGACTGTGATAAGTGTGTAGCTAAAGTCGTACTTTTGGTCTTAGTTGGAGTTACTTCAAAAACAATAGAATTTAATTCGGCTTAAAATATGCTGATGTATCAGCAGGGCTTGTCCATGGCAAGAGCCTTAAGTAACAGTTACAGCTTTAATTTGCACAAGAATTAAAAGTAAAAGGCACTGAGGAATTATTTAGCTAGACAGCATGCATATCCTTGATCAGACTTGTAGTCTCAAACCGGAACCATTTCAATATATTTTCAAATTTAGTGTTCTATTCAGTGCAAACTAGAGTCTGAAATATTTAATCTTTTGCAATAATGATTTTGTGAAAGAAAGAAATATGTGAAAGTTACAATGGAGAAAACCGAGAGAAAAGCTTAGGAACATGTTGGTCCTACCCATTTCATCTCAACCCTTTCAGCTTTGAATTTTTAAAGTGTGGAATAGAAAAAAATGAAGGAAATTATTGATAAGATATACCGAGAGAGCATCCACATTTAATTTTATCTCGTTTTCACCAAGTATATAATAACCAGGAAGTCGTGCAATTGCCACCGTCAGATTTAAAAAGAAAGGAAAATTAAAAACTTAAAATACCACTGGGAAATGTAACCGGCAGGCCCGAAAAGGTTAAGAAGAAAAGATCACATTTCCATTAGAATTCAGTTAATTGGATTGCAGAATACGACTTTACTACCACAAATTGTTTTATTCAGAATATAGTTTACCATTAACCTTAACAAAGAGTGAAGTATTTAAAAATATATAATTTTTTAACAAATGATTCTGTTAAAAATAGAAAAACTAAATAATTGTTTATAAAATTACAGTCAAAGGATTAGTTTTTAAAATTTAATTTGTAACCTATTAATATTAAGCAGCTAACTGTTTTTTGCGAATATATTCATCATGGAAAAGGAACAGCTTTTACGTTATCACGTGTTTATCCAATGAAAATTATTATATTTCTGTCATAATTGTTTAATTATCTATCTATTAT
>JAOUZG010043906.1:6247109-6264195 GCA_026289955.1 Argiope argentata | reverse complement strand
TTAGATACACATTTCCCAAACAGGTCAAAACAGTTGACTGGTTAAAACAATATATATGATACTTTTAAGTTGTTTATGCATCGATTCTATTGTTGTTCAATAGAAGATGCAAAAAGCATTTACTGAATCAAAAAGAAACATTTATTTTTTGTGCACATGCACACAGAATCTCCTTTTCATGTATAAGTTAAACAAAATGCACACATTTATCACAACTGTGTACAGAAATTCTCTTTGAATAAATACATCCTGTGTTTTCTTTAGAAGAAGAATGCCACTCTCTGAAATTAGAGAGCAATTTTCTCTAATTAGCACTTATAATTAAGTTCACGAAAAGAATAATAGCTTTGTTTGAGGAGATAAAAACAGGAAATCATGTGCAACTTCAATAAAGAGAGGTTTTTAAAAAGGAACTTCGTATACAGCTATAAGAATAGAACGAAATCTCCATTAAATATAAAGATAGGAGAGGAAAGTTGAATTATATGTCCACGTAATAAAAAGATGCTTTCAGCACATAAATGTGGATGTTTTGAATAAATTCGCGTGTGAAAGGAAGTGCTGTGTCTTCGGGGACCATCGTGAAGTTGCATAATATGAGTTAATTTTATGAATCTTCTTTGATGTAAAGTTTGATGAATGAGCAATTGAATATACAATACACTAATAATGAAAATATTTACGAAATAGGGCATTCAAAACAAAATAAGACGTGCTAAAGTGTGATTCCCAAATTCCCACTTATTAAAAAAATATTTCAACTCCCACAATAGGTGTTAGAAATCTGATTTTCATAATGATATTAACAAACAAGCCTGGCATACATATATCTTTCTCAAGATTTAATTTTTATTTCTTTATAAACTAATTAAACAACATCAATTTGCAATTTAATGCAAAAAAATCATGAATTTCTCTCACTTCCAAAAAACCTGTTGGAAATTTATAATTTACTAGAAATCAATCTCTACAACATTAATTTTTATAGATTTTTAATCATTTCGATTAAAAAGAAATATATAAATATATATATTCAAACAAAAGTAAAAATGCTACTTTATAATTTTAAAGACGCACCTCTGAAGTAAAGCAAATACTGAAAGCCCAATTTATGTCCCCTTTAACCCTTTATTTACTGATGGTACTTAAAAGTACCATTTAAGTATGGCTTATATCTTTGCAACATTACTATTTTTGGTGATGGTATTCTAAAGAGCACAGATAAAGTAAGCCAAATAGCAAGATACAAAACTAAAAGTAGTAAGTAAAAATATTTAATTAATAATTAAATTGGTTAAGATATTTTTACTAATTAAATTTTTTGTCTTGGATTCCCTGGAATTATTTTGCAAGGAAATTTAACTACTGGTGCAAAAATGAAGTTGAAAAATTGATGGTAACGTTGTTGTTGTTACTTATGGCACTTGCCTACGGACAAGCCCCCTGTTGATACAGCAGCAGATTTAAAGCAGCGTCTTTTGTTTTTGAAGTAGCGCCAGCTAGGGCTAAGAGTACGACCTACACATTCACATTTGCTTGTACGTCCCCTTTTTACAGGGGGGAACATTCCCACGCCTTACAGATAGCACACAGAAGAACAGCCATGCCCAAACTAGGACTCGAACCCGGGACTCCCAGAACACGAGGAAGACGCGCTACCTCTGAGCCAGAGAGCCGGCTTTGATGGTAACATAATTTGGTAAATAAAGAGTTAAAAACATAATTATGAAATACTTGAAACTTTTTTCTATCTAAATACAGATTTAAAAATCGCTTACTATATAAGCCACAAATTTGAGTATTTATAAATATGACACTGAAAAGATTGCACTAGAAAGCACTTCCGTTGATTCATTCTAATGAATGCCCTGAATAGCTTAACTTTCGAAACAACTACCTGCCGAAGGTTACATTTGCATCGCGTCTTATTTTTAAATCTTAATTCCTGTACAAAACGTTGTAATGTTTATTTCTCACGCGAACGTTTGCAATTCTCATGTTTCATATCAAAATGGAAGGATGGAACAGATGCTCATTTCGAATTTCGGCAGGAAAACTAATTTTCATTTGGAAATCGAATTGTACACAAATGATTGCGTTGTGAAAATTATTCGCAGAAAAACAGATTTTGTGTATTTTTAAGGTTTTATGCTGAAACATTTCAATGAAAAGCTCAATAGAAATTTCAAAATCTTTTCTTTTCGTTGTTGAGAAAGTCAAGTTTATCAAATTTTAATGATATAGAACAGGGGTGGCAAACCTTTATGGATCAACGCGCCATTTTGTTTTCTAAAGAAATGTTTAATGAGCTATAGATGTGCCGTCAAATAATTTTGACTTGGGATACTTGGAAATATTATAAAACTAAATAATAACAACTCCTTATTTACCACGAAAAAATACATTTTGCACAGTATAGTAGTAAGGCTTTTAGTTATACGTGTAATTCCAATTACTGTTACATAAGTGTGACTTCTTTTGTAGCAATTTAAATGACAAATAATTTATATTAGGATTGGAAGATGCTACTTTTGACAGAATGCATGCATAATTGGAATCGTCTTTCAAACGGTTTCTAAAGGAGTTTTTAATAATATTAATCTCTGAAAATAATGATTCACAGGCATAGGTATAGGAAAATATGATTAAAGTAGTGTTACGTTTTTAGCGTAGCGGGTTCAGATTGGATGGACTTTATTTGAGGACTGCACAAACAAATTTATTTACAGCTATTCACAAGTATTTACAGGATGACTTGATAAAGCAAAACATCAGATAAACACAATCCAGCAGTCAACAGTCACAGCGTAACTGCAAGCCTTACGCACAATAAACACAGGCTGCAAAACAGCTATCGTATAGCACAGCAAACAGCAAATCATACCGAGCTGAGTAACACAACGTTAATAGCAAACGTAAACACAGCTCACTAATAACAAGCGAGAAAAGTAATATGCTAGTTCAGCGAAACGATTACCTTCAGAGAGGAACTGCAGATTGCGGCAACCCGTCCCTTATACAGCCGGGCGGGCGTTACGCGAAGTAACGCGGCGCACCCGGAACTGTCTCGAGGCTACCAGAATATTCTCCTCGTCAAGTCAAATCGGCTTGCGCGAAGGTCCTAGTGAAGCGTCGCCAACGTTTTCTACTTCGGCGCACATTCGCCCGCTTGTAACAGTAGCATGAGCCAGCTTCTACAAGCAGTTAAATGTGTCTGGAATCGAATACCATATTTAGATAATTTCGTTACTGGCATTTTTATGTATATTGCTTGTTAACTTTTCTGTTTCGATCAATTCTAACTTTTCCCTTACTTCGATAAATTTTTGAACCCACCTTGAACTAGACTGGAAATCAATTTCTTGCATTTCAAATTCTTCAATTTTCCACTTATTGAATTGAGTCAAGTTCGGGTTTTGTTCTCGGCAAGCGAATTTTTAACAGCCCTACGAATATCTGAGCCTTTTTAAAAAATGGAATGGGAACACTAACGTTTCTTCTTAATACTTCATAATAAACTTCGTTATTTTAAACTAAAATAAGAATCATTTTGATCGGCGTGCTATTGTGTCATCGTTGGCACGCGTGGTATTGGATAAAACCACTCATTAATCGTTTATTTAGAAGAAAATAAAAAAACATCAATATTCACTTGCTTGAATTCTTTTTATTCAGCTTTTATAAAAATTTGCATCATACTTACAACTGACATTAATAAGTATTGTGTAAATATTCATCAAGAGAGAAACTTGTGGTACAAATAGGGAATAACCAAAGGGAAGCCACTTGTGTGTTATAATCTTCTATGCATACAAGAGACATCTCCTAATTATACAGTTTTTATAGAGGTGAAAGATCAATGTATGACTCTACACACGCCCACGCTCGCAAATGAAATTCTGTTTCTTTGAACTCTATATAAGCCTACACATTCAGAGAGATTAGAACGAAATTGGACGTGTATTTTCCATCGCACCTTGAGAGATTAAATACACTACTGAAATACGCCATTTTTAATATTTTCTCACAAAAACTTAGAAAAATATCATAGCACAAAAACTATTTTTGCACCATTTTATAGAATTAGTTTTCCGGCAACACTAATTCCATTTCCATACAACTAAATACATCTTTAATTTTTGCTCATTTTTAAAAAACTTTAATAGTATAATTTGTAAGAATGCTTTCTTTGTAGTAATACTAAATCGGTTTCATTGCAAAATCCCATTTATTCCACGTACAACTTTTTTTAATGTTAAATTTGTTTTTTGTTTTATTAGGTATTTCATTTTTATTTCGTAATATACACATTATTTATCTTTAAATCCTACCTTTTAAAATTAATTTGATTTCTTGTGTTGTTTGACTTGTCTCACATTTCCGGACTTTTAAATTTTTAATGTGCTCACTTTGCCTATCGTATATCTTTTTAAAGATTGTTTTTACTTGGAACTCATTGAAAAAGATTTTATTTCCCTTGATAATTCTGTCAGTTTTTATTGTATTGCTATATATTTTATCACACTATCTTCAAAGTCATACTATCTAAAACTTGTCAACAGACATTTCTGTTTAATCGTGCATTTTTTAAAAACAGATTTTTTTGTTTCTTTTTGACTTTATAGTATTTAGAGTTCAGGTACATTTTTTTGCGATAGCATTATTCTCCTATTATTAGAACTGAAACCCCAAATATGGATGTTTTTGAGTATTTTAATATATATTAAAGACATTTTGGTTTATCAAGGCTCCAAATATATTATGGGTATGGATGCAAATCACAAGAATAGAGTTAAATCAAAAATACTTTCATAAAAATATAAACACAACTAAGAATATTTTCACATAAATATGCTTATTTATATACTCATTGCATTTCTTGAAGTGCTCATTGTATCTTCTAAAATATTATTTACTTACGTCGTTTCAGTTTTATAATTACTAAAATTCTATTTTTAATAGTATTAAGTCGATATAAAATTGTCTACATAAATAAACTACAGTTAAAAGGCTAACCTAAGAAATACTTGATTGCTGTAGATGATTTACTTATTGTTGCGAAAAATATTCATATTTGCTGCTCAAACCATGGGAATATGACTATGTTTTTTACTTCAATCAACTTCTTTACATTCAATATTTACTCTTCATCATATAGCAGCAATAACGTTCGCACAAAAATTCATTTGATATCATTAGAACAGGAATGAACGTAGTTTGAGAAACTAATATGGTAAAAAAACTATATAGTAGTAAACTATGCTAAAAATATTTTTATTTATTTATTAAAGGTTGCAAAAATTGAACGGAAATAAAATGAGTATCACTGAAAAGTTCAATATGTAAATATCAGATTGGTGTAATATTTGTTTCCGTGAGATAATGTGTTTCGAATTAACTGAAAAGCGTATAAAACATATAAATTCGGACATAATGCTTAATTAGAAAATTTAAATAAAAAAAGTCATTTTCTACTATCATCTCATTTCCTAGAAGTAACTACATTACAAATTTAATAGCACTAAATCTATCAGTATGTCCTACAGAGCATCTGGAAATAATTTTTAATCTTGCATGTCATGATTTATTGACAGTATATTCGTTTATTTAAATTATTGTACTAAAAACTTCAAACAAAGGGATACGAATATCATAGCAGAAGCTGGCGTCCTGGCATAGGGATAGCACCTTTTCTTCATGACCTAGGCGTCCCAGTTCAGGTATGGTTGTTCTTCTGTGTTCTATCTGTAAGGTGTATGAATATGCCCCCATGTAAAAAGAGGCTGTGAAAGCAAATGTGATAGGTGAGTTGCAAAAGTCGTACTCTTGCCCCTATCTGGCCAAGAGACGCTGATTAGCCATAAATTGCTGTCTATCTCAGTGAGCTTGTCCATGTCAAGTGCCATAAGAAACAACAACAACATATCATAACCGAATTAGGCAGATATCATGTTATTTCTTGTTCCATTTTTGAAAAAAAAATCAACTCTAATAACTAGTTAAAATAATAGCGAGACAATTTTTACCACCAACAATTCTTTTTACTAAGAACTATAAAATGTGAATTTACCTTTAAAATAGCAAAGACCTTTTTCGTCCCTCTCGACGACTATGGTCTCATAGGAGGCCTTGTTGCATTCTAATTTTGGATTGGAATGGCTTTTGTAGCCGACGAATCCTTGTTCACATTTGAGCACAAGACTTCTCCTGTTGATTAGGTAGAAGTAGAAGCGAGCTTCATCTTGATCGCTGGATTCCCCGTTGGCGTACAGGTGGCCGCTCTTCTTGGCTATGATGTATTTGCCGTTGTTAGCAACGAAGCTCACACTTCCATCCTCTTGCCATTCCAGGGAGAATAAGCTGTTAATAGAACTGAAATAAACATAAAGATGAAATTCATAAAACATGTTTAACGAATAAGAATATATAAAGAAAGAAATATAAAGTTTAGAACATTTTTGAGGACGAATAGCCAATCTATCAGACTTAAGTTTTCTGAATTTTGACAATTTTTAAAACATTATTTTTTATTAATTTTAATATTAATTTTTTAATAATTTTATTTGTTCAAACGAAATTAAAATATTTTCTAGTTTTTCATCAAATATTTAATTTGAATGATTTTCTTCCATTGTTGAAAGTTAAGGAGGAAAGGTGATGTTTGGAATCTATGTAGTTTATATACAAATAGAAAAGCAAATTATAGCATATCCCGTAAATTATGAAATAAACGAACCAAACATTAACATAAATGAACCAAACTTTACCTTAATAATGACCTAATGTCACTAAACTTTTGTGAGATGTAACTCCATTAAGATTGATCATAGAATAAGTCATAGATGGACTCTCCGACCAGCCACAAAGGTACAAGGATCAACTATAAAGCTGAATGACCGAACCAGCGCAACAGCAGCACTGGCGGGAACTGTGGTTGAGTCCTAATGGCCATATCCGGCCATGGTTCAACCCTTCCCGTAGGAAGTACGTCCCATCATTGATGGGAGGAGTCCAGCCCTCACCTATTAGCGTACCCTTCAAGGGTGGAGAGATCCAACCACCATGTCGGAAGTATCTCATCCTCATTACGAGGTACCCCCTGGAGAAATTGTTCATAGAACAAAATATATATAAGATTTTTAAAATATTAAGATTTTAATATATGAAAAAATTTTACGCTTGAAAATATTTTGTTGAAGGAAGTATAACCAATAAGTTGTGCTGAAGATATTTAATCTAACACAATCAATATTCCCGACCAAATATCTGATTGCTAAAGGTTACTATTGTTTTCATTTATAAAGGTTACTTCATGAAACAATACATAAACAAAGATTTAAATTTTCATAATTTTTTTTCAAATTATATTAAAACGTTTAATATATTTTAAGGAGAAAAAATTAAAATTATGAATGATTATAAAGATTCAGACAATATTTATTGGAGAAGATAAATATTGACTATAAAATATTATAATAACTTAATTTATGTAGAAAAATTAGTTGAAAAGATTTGAAAATCTTTAAAGCGTTGTTTCAATAAAAAAAATATGTCTTTTTCCTTATTTTTATGATAAAAGCGTGGTGTTGATGTACTATGACATTTTTGAACAAAAGCCATTAATTTTTTCGAGAGTTTCTTAAAATGAACTTCCATTTGGTACGATCATAGAGACCACTGAAAATACTTTTTTTTCAAATTAATCTTTTGATTTGATTAGAGTTTTCTGAAAATAAAATTGTATTGAAATTGTTCGAATCCCAAAGTAATACAGAGTGAAACAGAAGAAGAATGTTAAAATTATATTATTATAAACCTGGGAAATGTCCTTAATTAGTACCATAAATTACTTTGATACGTTTCAAATACCAACCACATTTTAACAAGGCTAGATACTTATCAGCAAGGAACAAGTCTCACGTCAAATTGCATTTTTGTTTGTAACAAAAAATTATATTTTAAAACAGTAATTTATATTTATATTATTTAATTAAGAAAATTATCAATTATGTTGAAAATAATGCGTGATTATATTCAATATCTAGTTGGTTGATCTTTTAAGAAATTAAGTAAAACATCTGAATAAAGATTGAAAAATGGTAATAAAATAAGAATAGTTTGAAAATCCTTTTTTCTTTTCCCATTGTTTCTTTACAAAGTTTAAATATTTAAATTTATTATATTTAAACTGGTACTACAAATAGTGATATTATATGTTTTATTCTTAAACTGTAACTGATACTATATGTTTTATTCTTAAACTGTTAGATACTATATGTTTTTTTCTTAAACTGTTAGATACTATATGTTTTATTCTTAAACTGTTACTGATATTATATGTTTTATTCTTAAACTGTTACTGATATTATATGCTTTATTATTAAACTATTACTGATATTATATGTTTTATTCTTAAGCTGTTACTGATATTATATGTTTTATTCTTAAGCAGTTACTGATATTATATGTTTTATTTTGAAATTTGAAATCCAACCTAGGTAAATGCAGAAACGCTTCGGAACATTAATCTCATTTTATTTATATATTTTAAAATATAGTGGTACCTAAGTTAGAAAACCTCATTGTTATGCATCACATGCAGAAGAAGTTAGAATAATTGTTTCCGCTGAAAAGCGAATGAACAAAAAAGACACTGACAATAAGCAGAGCAAGGCAAACTTGTTGCAGACAAGTACCAGACACAGACTCTGGTATAAGCATCTCGAAAGGAAAATAAAGACAAAGGAGAAGAAAATCATCTCATGGGGATTTTGTGAAAGTTCATCCAGAAGAAGAATAAACTAATTCGAAACAAATTACAGGAATAAAAATGGAAGAGGGAAATAAAGAAATAAAAGAAAATCACACCAAAATATTTGTTCTGCGGAGCATTAAATGGTAAATATCATTTAGTATTCTTTTTTCATAACGGTAGTTGAGTGACCCTGAAGGTGAATGGCCCATGGCTATGCTCCGATAGATCTATCAACCTGTCCTAAAGATAGACTCCTGTGAGATGTGCTTCCGACGGTTCTAAAAGAAACAAAAGGCTGACAATTGAAGGCTATCTAATCTCCTCCCTTTCAGAAATAAGCTGCTTTAAAAAAATTAAGCGTATCATGCGAGTTAAAAAGTTCAGCCAATTGGTACAAACAAGTGAAAGAAAAAGATGTGATAAACGTTTCTGCTTTATTAAGCGTATTTATTACAAAAAGTTCTTCAGTTAAGGTAAGAAAAACCAGTCTGTAAATATGTGCGTGTTATCATAATTGGCTGTGGCATCCATTTTAGTACAATGAGAAATGAATACCTGTACTTGTTATGAAATGAAAATTTATGATCAACAAAATGTAAAGAATAATTCATAACAGCATTGAAATGCAGCAAATAAATAAGAGATTTACATGAAAAAAGAAAATAAATAATTCTATTGTCTTCTGCACAATGCATTAGTTCGTAAATCTGAAGATATTAATTAAGAACTTTATGTCTTGTTTTATAAAAATATTTTTTTCATCGACAGTATTATGCTATTTCGGAGGACTTAAGAAAATTAAAAAGATTGAAACTTTACAAATGCTTCTATGAGTTAAAAAAAAAATTCTATGGAACTAAAATACTACAGCATTAACTTTTACTTAAGGCGACCAGGGACCTTTAAAATGACTTTTTTTTTTCAATTTTCACCTTAGGAATTTGAAATTTTACATGCATTAAGAATAACTCTATAGGAGATGACATACAAAATTTCAAAGCATTATATTAATTTATTCATGAGTTAGGGGGGGGGTAGTATAATATATTATTAGTGATAAATAACGTTAATGAAAAATGTTCCAGGCGCTCCAGATTTGTTCGAAAGCGCTCTAATTTTTATTGTTACTTACTTTAACCCTTTTGAAACAAAAGTTGGGGTTAATCTTGAAATTTGAGCGGGAAATATTAAAATTAACCAACATAATAATTAAAAACTACTGATTTTTTAAAAGTTTAATTAGTTTTGAGTTACTATATTGGTTCATTTTGATATTTCGTATTGAAATTTCAATACTAAACCGAACTTTTGTTTTAAAAAGATTAGAGTAAATAATAATAAAAATTGGTTCCTGTTAAATTTCAAATTGCTTAGGTAAAAATTGCAAAGAGTCATTTTAAAGGTCCCTGGTCGCCTTAATTTAGTTAATTACAAGTTTAAACGAAATGCATTGAACAAAATAACTATTTTGTCTGCAAATTCATTTTTGCTTCATAAAAAAAGATATATCTTGTATATGATGAAATCACGAAAGATAAGACATGAACTTTAAATTAACAAAAATTTATATTTCAAACACTAAAAAAATCTTTTATTGGAAGGAATGCTATGCATAAAAATACACTGAAATGAAAAACGTGAAGTAAAAACAGTTATTAGATTCAATCGCATTTCATAAATATGCCCATGACAAATTGAATAAAAGTCACGTTCAAAATCTGAAACCGTAAAATTTCCTTTTATAATTTCATTGAAAATAATTATGAAGTTTATAATTTCAGATTATTTTCCCTAGAATGCAATAAAATAACATGATGAACAGCTCCCGGATAAGAAGAATAAAATATTTACTTCATATAATTTTGGAAGAATAGACCATCAAAAACATTCTTGACAGTCTATACGTATGGAATAAAAATCACATTTTCTTTAAGTGTACAGACAAAACAGAAAACAAAAGTGAAAAGAAACGATTTGGGACGAAACTACTCGCTACTATTTATTTAGCTGTTGCATGTTTACACGCATTGGATAACATCCTTAACCGTTTAACAATAGATAGTAAGTTTTCCTAGTGTTTATGTACAAAGAAAGTACAGAATTCTCCAGCGAAAGTTATAGGAGAGGATATAAAAGCTGTATCTTAATGTTTAAAAGTATTGTATATCATCTGCAACGAAAATTTTCCTTAGAATAATATTTCCATGGCTAATCATGATAACCAATAGGATCAAATGACAGATGTTGATTGATTTATGCCTAGTAGATAAAAAATAATTAAAAAACAGCATAGGTGATACTCATGTTTATTAGAGGATTATTGGCGAAGGATTTTTCTTCAAAAGATCAGTTCTTACAAAATCGATCTGACTTTTATGAAATTAATCGGATAAACAACAGGCGGTAGAAATGTTTAAACCTCTTAAATATCTCGCGTCTGATCGAGATGAAAAGCATTGCGAAATATTTGAATTCAAATAAAATTTTGTAAAATAATATTAATAAAAAAGAAAAGAAATCAATCAAAATGAGAAATTTTAAAATTGATTTTGATATAAAAGAAAAATGAAAACAGGGATCGCAAATTTCAAGTTATCATGTGAGAGCATTATTATCTTTAAGACATTATTTGTCTTAATTTAAGTCGTTAAGTAGTTAGAACCAATTTGAAAAAGCAGTGCTGGTAAAAGTAGATCGTCCTTTTAAAAACGCATTTGTTTTCAAAGAAGCATACATATTAATAATGCAATACTGTTAAAAGTAAGTAAAAAATATATGCAATAAAAGATATTGATGAATATTGCCATTTATGCTTTATACATTGCTAACATGATTTAGAGCTTCGATTATTTTTTTTAAAAAAACCTAACCAAAACAACATCCTATTCTCAAATCATAACAGTTTAAATTCAAATAAAAAAATTTTAAATAATTTTAAAGTAAGCAAATAGTATTGCAAAAGTCAGTTTTTTTTTCAATGAACAAATTTCTTACTCAAACTAAAGACTAGTTAGATTTAAATATAACTCACGTTTATTTTTATTTATCTTTTTTAATGATTTTTACGAATGCCTTTATAAATGAAACGTAAAAGATAGTAAATTATAAATTCTGGAAGTGTATGTTGGAAGTGAGATGGGGGAAAATTATTTCGGACTTGGATAGCATTTAAAATTCAGTACTACCTAATGTTTTAATTCCTAAATTCAGATATTGCCTTCATCATTTGTAAAAGGTAAAATTCTGTTGAGCTTCATTTTTTTAAAAATGTACACGATATACTCTTAACCGTAGAAAGACATCTCAATTAAGTCAGATAGAAAATGTATGTAGAGAGAAAAATAAATACAGTACACATCATATTTACATTCGAAATCCAAAATGCTAAAATTTTATAAGATATCTGACTTTGAAATTATGTTCTTGAATATATATATATATAATTTAACATCCCCTAATTGGATTAATTGGTTGGAATTTGAACTGCAATCATCTTTTCATGAGGAGCTCTAATGTATTTCAAAAATACTAGTAAAACTTCGAAAAAAACTACAAAATGACGTACTTAATCCAAAACAGAATATATAATATTACTCACATTTACAAATTATGTAAATAGATGCATTTTTTAAAAAATTTAAAATACTTGCGTCTGATAATAGTAAAAATCTCAATTATAATACATAAAGTCATTCTAGCATTTACTCAACTTGCAATGCCTTTTTTTCAAGTCACAGCATAAGTTTTAGTGGATATTTCGATAGATTTTTTTCGGGATAAATATCAGAAAATTTGAAATTCTATTAATAATAGGTAATTGAGAAAAAAATGAATCGATTTTTATTGACTAACATTAAAATTTAAAAATATTTTGAATCAAATCCACCACTTATGAACTACGGTAAGGACTTACTTCAAAGCAAAATTCGTCAGCTATAATATATCCTACTTAATTTTGAAAAAATCTAACAAGAAAATTAAATAAAATTATATGAAAAGAAAAAAAGCGCAACATATATTCATACATGAATATAGAATATGAAAATTATTAATGAAAATGTCTAATGATAATTGAAAAAATACATGTCTTCAGTTGCTTGCTTTCGAAACTTTAAAACAAATTGAATTTACACCTTAAAACAATTGAATTATTGAAAAGTTACTTAACTCCCCATTTTAGTAGTTCAGGATGAAAAAGAATTCTTATAACCTTTTATCATTTTAGGTTTTTTATCCAAAAGTAATAAAAAAAATTGTAAAATAAAGAGGTTAAGATTTGTTACACCTCCTTAAAAAACGTGATATTTATTCAAATTACATTAAGGAGGGTTCAATACGTTTTATTTTACTGCTTAAAACAAGTTTTGGACCAGTTTTGGAGAGAAAGATTAATTTCTTTTCTTTCCATCTGTTAAAAAAGATAATTTATAAGTGCTTTCTGATTTTTATAAAACAGTCGCATTAAAGGTTCAAGCAAATTCAAATTTTTTGTTTCACCCTTTTAATTAAATTATTATATTAAATGACATCTAATATATATCATAAAATCTAACTATCTCTAAACAGTTAGAAAAAGATGTAAACCCCTCGAAACAACTATCAATAAGAAATTATAGATTATAGTGGAAGAGAAGAATATTCATAAAAAAATATATGCGAGAAAGAGAACATTCTCAAATAGTTTTTGTGAGCAAATGTTTTTAAAGGACTCTGATAAAGGATCTTAAGTACTAAAATCTTCACATTTTTAAACATTGTATGTTTCCTTTTCGAAATCCAGACATAAAAAATGTGAATTCATATTTCAAAACTTTAAGTTGTTTGCTAATACATTCAATTTCAAATTAGCATTTTAAAAGTGGAATTTAATTTTCATTCAAAACAAAGTTTCCATATTTATTTTTCTCTTTATCATTAACTGTGATTTTATCTAGTAAAATTTTGCACTTGTCTGGAAATGTATACCTAAATTTATATCTAATAGATAATTGTTTTTTCTTTAATTTTAATTATTTTTATTTTTCATTAATACTTAGACATGATACTCAAAATATTTTTTTACAATGTGCCTATATTTCTTTCTTAAATAATTATCTTTCCATTTATTTGCGTTTACTGTATTCGTATTTGTGGAGCAACTACGAAAAGTGCAGTTCTTTTTTTTTTCGTAACTACTTTCATCATTTTCATCTTGCTACCTACAATGTCCAATGCACTAAAAAAAACGTTCCAACTAACAGGAGTTCGAATTAGTAGAAAACTTAAAGAATGCATACCCTTTATCTGCATTAGCTTGGATTCCAGAGCTGCTTTGCAAGCTCCAGTATTTGTCTTGCATTGTTCGAACGCACCATTTTTTGCTGGGTATGTCGTATTCCAACTGAAAGATCTCATGGTCTGATATTTCATCCTGATTGGCTGTCACATCAACACCTATAAATAGAAGAATTTTTTTTAAATAACGCATTAAAAAGAATTGACATAGATTAAAAAAAATTTTCAAAAGAAGTCAACTTAATCACTATTAATTATCAAAAAAAATAATTTCTTAAAAATGATTAACGTTTCTTGCTCATTTGGAAAATAATTACTTGTATATTATCGATGTTTAAAATATTAGGTTATTGTATATTAGAAAAATTAAATGTACTTAACTTCGAAAAGGGGTCATATCAATAATTATACATAATTTTAAGCACCCTTCATACAGAGGTAAAAATATCTGAGTAATTCTGATGACAGATAGAACTCGGTCCTACAATATTATTGAACCCAGCAAGGAAATTAGAACCAGCCGCAGGAACAGGACTTCCCGTTTCTGATTCTATCGGATTTAGTTAAGAAAAATTGAAATAATCCAAAATCGCAAGATACCTTGCCAAAAATTGTATGTAAAGACTCTTTACTATTCAATCAAATTCAAAGATTGACAATTTTATTTTGCTTGAAAACTGCTTTTTTTCATGAAGAGCAGTGTGAATTCAGAAAATGTTTTTGCTTTGATACTATATTTACTATTTTTCTACACGAAGTCAATATACTGCAAGAGATAATGGAAAGAATATGTTTTCTGAATTAACTAGGTTTAGAAGCACCATATGAAGTTTCAAGCCAAGACAAAAATTAATTATTGTAATTAATACTTTCTTCAATTTAGTTACCATTTCAAATGCGGCAAACAAAAGCATCGTTTAATTCCGCTTTACGAATAAACTTAATTTTTAGTGTTTAGGTACATAAGAATAGACTTAATAAGGAAATAAGATTCAACGGCTGGACTCTATGAAAAGGCTATTTTATAAGAACGGTAGTAAAACAAAAGTTTGCACAATACCATGAAATTAAATTACTGCATAATGTTTTAAAGTTATTCTTTAAGGTAAGGCAGTTAAAGTTATTCTAGATAATAATGTATAAAAGATAGCCTTGTATCCCATTTTAATCACAAAAGTACATCAAAGCTCGCTAAATTGTCAAGTAGACTGTTTCAGGGATACAAATTTTACAAAGGCAACGAATATTAGAGATAATTCTAATGCATTTGGCATAAAATATTTATCCATCATTTTGTAAGTTATTGCTACAAATAACCATCGGTAAATGCATTCATACTTAGGAAATTACAGCACAAATGCATTGTATGAAGACTATAAAGACAGATGAGAAAGATTTTCCTTGAAAATTCAAAAGGAAATAATGAAATAAAAACCAAGGAAGAATTTATGGAAATAATCTTTATTTAATGGAGTTGCCGTGTGAAGTTATTCACATGTTAAGGTCTCTGTTTTCGTAAGGTTTAATAAAAGAGAAAAATAACTGCAGATCTAAACTAAACCTTCATCTTTACTGATTGCTTATTAATTTACACATTCATGATGAATATAAGTTTCGTGATACTCAAATTAACGCCTCTATTTTATTATTTTTCTCTTTTTTGTATAACCTGAAAAAAATTATCTTAACTAAAAATCAGCATGAGACATTTTGATATATACGAAATAAAATTACCTTTCATTTTGCACGTTCAAACATGAGATATTTCGACACATACAGGGTGGGCATAATTAAATTGACAGTGCTCACAGTAATCTGTAGCGTGATCTATTTGCGAGAATGACGCTATTTGTTAACACTCTATTTTCTATTTCACAGCGCCACATATTTCCCTAGAGGTGACTTTTGGAACTTTTTTTAAATCCTTCGTCCCCCGTTTTGTTTAATCTTCCTACAAAATGTGACGTCATTCTCGGAAATAGATCGCGCTACAGAACACTGTGAGCACTGTCAGTTTAATTATGCCCACCCTGTATTTCAGTAAATAAAAAGAAAGTTTAAATTTGCAATGACAGATTATCAGTGAAGAATTATCCTTGAAGTAACAGAAATAATTTTTTCTGTAATACTGTGTTATCAACTAGAATATTTTAAAATGGTCTTAAACTTCGAATAAAAATAATAAATTCTAAAATTATTTTAGCTTGTATTTAAAATGTTAATGAAATAGTATAATAAATTGCTTGTAATAATTATAGGTATGCGAATACTAAATACATCCAGCCATCCGTTCAGGGAAGCCGCATGCAACATCTGAACAGATTCTGCGGGGCAGAGAGTAACATTTCAAAGCTACACGCGACAATGGAGCGGAAACACGTGTTTGCGTGAGTCGCAGTCGGGGGATAAGTCGCAGGAAAGGGAGGTTGAATATTCCAAAGAAGATTTTAAAGAATAGCGAGATACGCATCTACATAGCTTGATAAAGCTACTAGAACAATTGGGGTGGAGTATGAAAGGTCAAAGATTCAATTGTCAAGGACAAACGTCAACCTTCTGCAACATCCACTGCGAAATTGCCTAATGCGGGTTAAAAATACAAAGTTGGTCAAAAGGAAATCAAAAAGCTTTCTTTCCTTTTCTTTTTTTTTAAGTAAACAAAATGTGACTGTAAGGAATTTGCTTATATAGGTTAAAAAGTAATTTCGCACTATGTCTTTTTACAGCTCCCCATTGCAGAGTATTAGAAGCATTGAACAGTTACAAGTACTATATTCTGATATATAAATTTTAAAAAATTAAGTCTAAAGTAATAGATTTTAAAGAATCGTTTTTAGAATAACTATAAAATATACAAGTGACGCTTCATTCGGCTTAATCTGCTGCTGGGTCAGCAGCGGGCTTGTCCATGACAAGTGCCATTTGACACAACAACAACAACATAACTATAAAATTTAAAACTTCTTTAAACAAAAAAAGAAAATATTGATGGAAAGTCAGATATCATATCGTGTGTGTGTGTGTGTGTGTGTGTGTGTGTGTGTGTGTGTGTGTGTG
>JAOUZG010043906.1:6232761-6247099 GCA_026289955.1 Argiope argentata | reverse complement strand
TGTGTGTGTGTGTGTGTGTGTGTGTGTGTGTGTGTGTGTGTGTGTGTTGCATAAACAGTACTAGCCGACCACTTGAATACAAAAATAAACTATATTCAAAATACGAAGGACAATGAATTTTATGCTTTCGATGAGGTTCTTTAATTACAATCTGATATATAACAGATATACCGAAAATCTAATATATTTTTATAAAGTATTTATAAAGTAAAGTATATTATTTTTATAAGGCTTGTATTTCAAGCAATCCAAATGAAAAAGTTAGCCTTCATTAACCGATTAGCCTAATTTATTAAAAATCATTAGAGAAAAAAAGAATAATGTTTGTGCGTTTCATGCTCCTTCAAATATTGACATTACTTTCTTCGTGTTTTGGGCTTGAAAATTACATAACTTTAAAAGAAAGTTGAGACTTATCAGTGTTTTGAAAACAATAAGTTAACTTTCCAAGTTATTCTACCTAATAATCAAATTTAATAATAATAATTAGACTGAAATAGTCATCGTTCAAACAAACGTTCTAGAAAAGAAATTTAATATAATTCCTGTAACATGTAAAATCCTTTTCTGCATATTGAAAATGTCTGTTGACGCTATCAAAGACACACTACGCAACAAAATCTCGACTTCTCCAGGTATATGGATAAATAAAATCGTGACCAAAAACAATCTAGTGATCTCAAAATGGATTGTTTTGATATTTTTTCTGCCATATAATTGCTTTTCCACTACATTGTCTGTTTCAAAACGTAGTACGAGATAAGCAAGAATGATCAGGAATCGTTTTTGTCTAAAATCAGTATATTCACGAAGAAGTAAATGATAGTTCCATTTTTGATTTGAAAATTTTATGGAAGCTTTAAATTTTTGTCACTAAAAAAATAATCCGCGTAGATGAATATACAATAGCGAAGCAATTAATTTTATTTCGATATATTCCTTATAATTCTTTTCTATGCATAATATGTATTAAAAGACTTGATAATAGTCTTTAACACACAATTAGGGTAAATCTGTTTTATGCTGTATAAGTTTATTTTTTCTCTAGTTTTTTCAACTATGTAATTTATAAAATGTCCTTCAATAAGAGAAATTCCTCTTTAATACTTAAATATAACAAAAAATAAATATTTTTTTTTCTTATATTTAAAAAATTTCAGGAATCAAAATTTTGGACTTTATTTGATTTATTATACAAATTTTAACTAATAATTATAATTTTGCTATATTTCAAACAAATTTAAATTTATAATTTAAGGATCACTCATTGTGATATGGAAAGTTGAAATAAGATTATTAGCAATGAATAATAAATAAAATTATGAACATAAAATTTATGTATACCTTCAATTTTTTTCTCTTCGATAAGAAAAATTATTATCCTTGTTTATAGCAAATAAATTATAGGCACCATTATTATAAGAACATTATTATAGGCCTCATATTCATCATCAGAGTTTCCTATGCATTCCAAATGTATAGAATATCATTTGTATACAGAGTATTGTTACTGCATCATAAAGTTTTTTCAACTTCTAATGCAGCTGCAATGGATGAGAAGCTCATGTTTCTTTCCTGCTATGAATTAAATATAAAAGGAAGTAAAACTATGTTGACGCTATCTGAAAGAGAAAACGGCTATAATTTATTTTCAAAAAAAACCAGATTCATACGATGCCATAAGAAGGACAGAAAAATGATATTGGCATTGTAAATGCTTATTGTGTTTCCACCAACTTCTACGGGATAAAAAATGATAAATTGAAACAACATTTGACAGGGAAAAAGAAAAGAGGAAGGGAAATTTTTTTTTCTTACTGTAAGTTCACGAATGAATAAAAAATTGATTTCTTTCCTATCCGATATCTTTTTACTTAGTTCCAAAGAGAGTACATGCAGAAAAAAATTGGATTTAAAATTTTTTTTTCAAAAAAATTGTTTTAAAAACAGACTATGTGTCATTATCCATATATTACACAAATAAAGTGTATTTCTTACCGTTATTGTTCATGATCTTTTTTAATAATTGTGAGCAGAATAAATCTGCATCATCAAACGTTCTGAGATAAAACAAAAAACAGAGTAAAAATTTTAAAAATCTAAATATTAAAGCAAATTATGAATTCAGGAAAATCTAACCTATTTCTAGTATATTTTGCTTATCATACTTTTCTCAATATTGCTGTCAATGCAGTATGAATTCATTTCTTACGTTTAATTTAAAAATGCAGTTGTTTACCACCACCTTTTATTGCTTTTTGGTCATTCTTTTATGTAGATTATGAAATTAAATGCCTTGTCCAAAATATAATAAATATTTTTGCAGAATTTTAAATACTGTCTTTGTAAAAGTATGAAACAAATAAAAAATTAAGAAAGAAACCCTTCTAATTACAGATTATTATTGGAAATATAAGAATAAAGATAAAAACAAATTTATAAGAGATACATTACGAATTGCCATTTTTAATTATTAAATTAAAAAGATACACAAATGTATTTAAAATCTACCGACTACGGGTATGTTCTTGGCTTCCTATTTTTCTATTGCTAATATTTTATTATTTATTATTGTGTATAGTTTTTTTGTTTTATTTTTTTAATTTCTTCTTTCTAGAATTTATATTGTGAATATAATTGGTATCTGTGATGATTTATTTTTTAGAATTTATATTGTGAGTATAATTGGAATTGTGAATATATTTCTAGAATATAATTGTCAATTATTTTTATATTTTTAAAATATGATGCATCTTTTATACTTTGGGAGGTGGAATTTTTCGCGTCGTAGAAGGGTTAATTTTTTTAGACAATAGGTTTTAGACAATTAATTTTTTTACAGGGGTTTCCAATAAATGGGAATAAATTGGGTTTCCAATAAAAATGCCACCTTTTATTGGAAACTCTGCCTGATGGTTATCCTTGAGAAAGTCATCAGGCAGGATTTCTTTTTCTTTGATTTTCTTTAGGTTCTTTCCTATTTTCTCTATAGTTTTTTTTTCTCATCATCATTTAAAATCAACTAATAAAAAATACATTGTTTATTTAATGAAATCTGGCGGGGGTTTTCCCCATTTTCTTTTTTCTTCAACTCCCTTTGGAATTATGCGAAAATTTTGCTCACTCATATTTGGAAAAAAAAATTGTCTGTTTGCCACGGGTTTTTTTTATCCTTATTCAGAATTATACATTTTAAAAAGAATTAGAAGCATGTCAACTCTGAAATGACGTGCACAATAGAATTCTGTATTTTAAGCTTCCTTTTTTGAATATTATATATTAAAAAGAATAAAAATAATCCGGGGAAAATCATTGCATTGTGAAGATAATTTTCCCTCCTCAACATCTATTCTGAAGTAAGCAATAAAAATCAAATATAGATATATTATATCAGGTAAAATTATCTTATGAAAAATAGTTCAGATTTTTATTTAGTGTTAAGGAAATCATTTTTGAAAAACTGCATAGTGATCAAGTACGCCTTTTCTATAACTTTCAGATGATAGTGTGGGAAAAAGAGAGAGAAAGTAACTTTTCACACTGCTCATGTATCGAGCAGCCGGTTTGGTTGAATGAACAATACTTGATCCAAACATTGACCCTTTATTATGATGAAGGAAAGTGAAGAAGGAGTGGGTTCGATTTTCCTGCACTTCCTGAAGGAAGTGAAAGTATTTTATAAACAGGGTTGGTCTCGTATCTGTCTCTTTCATTCGTTTCAACAGCTTTAGAATATACACCTCTCATGATGTTTTGAACCTTCATGCATTTTTGTAGGGTTTTTTTTTTAGATCAAAGAAAAGATTTTTTTTAAAAAAAAAGGAAAACGATAACAATATAAAATTTATAAACATTTTAACTTTTAAAAAAATAAAAAAATAATCAAAATCTGCATTTTTATTTTTTAAATGCTGTTGTAAACTGTTAATTTTTTACCGATGTTATTCAACGAATATGGTTTATTTCAGAATTTTATGATAAATTATGTAAATATGTAGGAAAATGAGAATAGATTTCTATTCCCACCTAACATACAAGTGGAAATAGAAATATATTCTCATTTTCCTAGTCCTCAACATCAAGTCTCGTATTCACTAAGACTGAGGATAAAAACAAGCAGTTTCCTATTATACACTCATCATCAGCACAATCAAGCAGAGTTTCCCTTCGTCCAACTAGCCAAATTATTTTCCATCTCCTTTTAATACCTGCAACGTCACCTAATGTGTCATAAAAAAAATTAAATGAACACAGAATGTATGTACATCATAACTCATGTTATATTTCAGCCTATAATAGTGTCAAACCATTTTTCAAAGAAGAAAATCTCTGTAAACTTTTCTCATTGTCATTTCTCATTCTTATATCTCATATTCTTGTAAATTCTGTAAAAAGTTTTTTTTTCTTACTGTAAATATTTTATTACTTAAAATAAAATTTCCTTAACATGCCCACCAAACCGTGAAGTGACCAGAGTGGTCATAGATACGGGGGTATGAGACGTCGTTCTGTTCTGTGTTTGGTAAGCAAGGAATAGAAAGCCGGCGTCCTGTCATAGGGGTAGCGCATCTTCCCAGTGATCTGGGAGTCTCGGGTTCGAGTCCCGGTTCAGACATGGTTGTTCTTCTGTGTTCAATCTGTAAAGCGGTGTACTTACGACCCGTCGAATCTTCAAACGAGCCACGCTTACCCCCGGCTTTCCCCTCTTGAGGTTTCTCAGGGTGCTTTGATGTCTGTGGACGCGTCCGAAGTTTTCCCGCAAATTGTCGATAAAGTGTCCAGGCATCAAAGGACCCCTAGAAACCGCTAGAGAGGTAAAACGGGAGAATGCATTGCCCGTCTGAAGTTTCACAAGTCGTTGGAACTAGTCTTAAGGTGTATGAATATGCTTCCCTGTAAAAAGGGGCTGTGCAAGCGACTGTGATGAATGACGAGCTAAGTCGTACTCTTGGTCCTAATCGGCGCTACTTCAAAACAAAAGATGTTTCTTTCGTCTTAAAACTCGCTGATGCCTCGGCGAAGTTTGGCGATGGCAAGTTCCCTAATAACAACAATGGGAATAGAAAATTTGGAGTGTCGAATGTTGTCTGAAGTAATGTGATAAAAACCTTCACGATGTTTCAAAAATTTGATAACACGTTGGTTATATCTACAAATTCACCAAATTAACGTCCATATTGTAAGAATGTATCTTCTACTAGACATGTAATCTCTAAAAATATATTCACCCTGAAAGAAAACACTTTCAGTAAATCATAATTTGTCAAAAGACATTTTCATTATAAGACCGCGTCCCTAACAAGACAAGAATCGAAACTATGATTGGAAGCCAAAAAAACAAATAATTAAAGAATGTATTTTTTTTTTATTTAACAAATTAAACTAACGATGCATATTTAGACAGGCATAAATTGATGTATCCAATATCTAATTGATGTACAGCATACAGACTGGATGGGGCAATGTCAATAGGTTAGATGGGAACACTTCATTCGCAGAAAGTCTCATCCTACCATGCATGACTTAGTAAAGAGAAGAGATTTTAATTTGTAGTTCGTTAAAGTTCCAAGGACCCCCGCCCCTCACCGCCCGAGCACGCATCATCTACTTTTTCTCGGTAGCAGAGTTCCGAGCGGACTCCACGCTCCAGCGATTTCCAGTTATTTCTTTTCACTTCCTGAGAATAAATCTTTAGCCCGAACAAGGGCCGTGTAATGATGTAAGAGGAGACTATCAGGTTCTACGGCAGCAACAAAACAAATAGTGTAGACGCTTAGGGCGTTTCATGTCTTTTTTTCTTGCCTTGATACGTTTTCCCAAGAGACCAACAATTAAAAGTGATATTACCTTCAAAACTGTAACCGCAGAACGTAATTATATTGTCGGAATAGCGGCTACTGTGTTCTATTCTTACCATTGTACACATAAATATATATATAACAAGAATAGATTAAAAGAATAGAGCTATACCTAAACGGTTAATATCCATAATGACCGGTTAGTATTAATAATAACTAATTATTCACAATGGCCGAAACAGATATGTTATTCACAATGACAGTAACATATATATAAAATATGTATAAAGATTGAAGCAAAATATTTCCAGAACTTTCAAATATCCGTAATTAAAACTTGAGGTAATTGGATTAAGATTTCTTTTTTCTATCATTTTTTCAAATATTTCAACAAATATTTGCTCCATTCGTGCATAGGTTAATTTAAAAGTTGTACCGCAAGATGATAAATGCTTAATCTTCTTTTTTTTTAATTTCTAAAAGTTTAAACTTTTATCTTTGAGTGAATAATTTGTGATTGATTCTAAAAAATATGGTCTGTAAGTGTAGATAATATTTATTACTCAAAATATTTCTTCACAAACAGTTCAAAAATTCGAAATAGAATATATATTTTTTTATCTTGATTTAAATCAAAATTCTAGAATTTTATAGTGTTATTAGACGCATCTGATGTTCCATGTTCCACAATACTTTTTATGACTATTACTATATTTTTAGATCAGAACGGTCCTGTTATAATGCATTTCTATTACTAAATACACACTGTGCTGTATAAGGCGTGGCTTGTACTGCTCCTTATTCGATAAAATATATTCTATAGTATGTTCAATAAACCATACAAACGTGCTTTTTTCCGTATGGTAAAAAAAAACGGCAGAAAGTAATTTCTCGTTTTTTTTTATTTTAAAATGATTTTAAATCAAATTTTAAAAAATTCTAACCAGTAAATAACAATAAAATATTAATGTGGGTTCAAATATTTTCTTATGCTAACAGCATCTCTAGTACTGAACTGCTTTTCTCTCGAAAATTCGCCAATTATCATAGCGGAAACTGTTTTCTCATACTGACTTCGCAGAATTCCAAAATTTCCCTTTTCTATCAAATTCTAGTTAATTTTGAAAAATATAATAATTACCAAAAAAGCAACCTATTACAATGTTTGCTTGATTAAAAAAAAGAAATTTTAGATTCACAATTAACTAATTCTAAGAAAAATAAAAATAGAATTTCGTTGTAATTTAGCTTTCTTATATTTTTATCTTCATTTTTGTAGATTAAAACAAATTTTTTAGCAAAAAGAAAAAAAATCTTGCAGTACTGAAATGAAAAAATAAAACTTTTTAAAAACAGGAAGCTATTTTGGATAAATATATTTTTAGAAATCAAAGCAAATAACCTTTTAATATACCAGTAGTATAAAAAGTAACAAGTATGTCTAGCGTTTAAAATAAAACGCTTGAAAGACATCAAAATGATGATGGTATCTTGTCTAAAAAAGTTAATAGCAGCTTGTAAGGAAATGGTTTCCTAGTCCTCTGTCTATAAATAGAAATGAACCACTGAAATTACATTTTAGCATCCCATATCGTGTATTTAAACTGATTAATAAATATCTTGGCTTATAATGCTATTAAAAAGAAAGATGTTTTAACATTCAAATTTTGGTATAATTTCCAGAGAAATTTTTGAAATTATTTAATTTTGTTCCTGAAATAAATGTAGGTGAAATTAAAGAAACTCGTATTTATATAATTTTTGAATATTTAAAACACACATAGAAATAAAAAGATTACATTTTTTTAAAAATAATTATCGATAAGTATTTATCCAAATATTGTTATTAATAATTGAAAATACAACATATACTTGATAAAATTGCCAGAAATGAACTGAAATTTTTAAAATTGTTCCCAATGTTAATTTTTATCTTGCTTCAGACTAACATAAGTAATTATTCAACAGCGATTAAACTTCTTGTCTTCTGGACTTTTGATGCTTTGATAAATGAATAAATGTGTAATCAAAAGAAGAGTAAAATTAGGGTGGAGAGCAGAGATAAATTCTTAGTGTTAGCAACAATACTTTGATAAAGGTGTGATTTTTTTTCCCAATTAAGTCTAAGAAATTATTTTTAATAACTGCTTTCGGATCATTTGAAATAAATCTAAACAATATACTTTTCTGAGTTAAGAAAGAAACCGCATCGTTTTTTTTTAGATCTTAATTAAGTTATTAGGGAATCAGGAATTTTCTGAGTATTTGAAAGGAAAAGATTAAGCTAAAAATCTGTACGGTTAACCTGAAATAAAATGGATTTAACATCATATAAGGGGGGGGGGATTTTCACTACGAAGTCATAACAATGAAACTCGACTTAATCAACCAATGATAATTTTTTTTTATTTAAAAATATATTTTTAGATATCACTGCATCTATTAAGTAATAAATTTTTTCCTAGGATATTATAGATAGATGCATAATTCTATTAAAATCAGAATACATACAAAATTCTATTCAAATCAGAACAAAGATGTTAAATTCGTAATGCGTCTGTTCTAGAATTTTTAAGAATTTTGTGTAATAAATGCAAGAAGAAGAAGAAAAATCAGCATTCTGATGCCAAATTTGCAAATAAATTGCGTGTATAAGAATACTTTTTATAGACAACGTAATTTTGATTTCAAAAGGAGCTATTCTTTGTAAGGAAAATACATAAAAAAGTAGTGCCAAAATCTAGCCTCGTTAATTTGAAGAAACAATTTCGGGATTCCTCTTAGCAGCGCTAAACAAAGAATAGTGTTGTAGTTTTTTTCTTCTCTTTTTTTATTATCTTTGATATTTCTTTGTTACATATGCAAAACAATTGGAGAAAAGGATTAATTTGAGAGACAACGCTTACAAATGAAATCCTGTAAGTTATTTCGATAGACCAGTTTCTTCACATTGAAAAAAATCATCTCTAAATCTTATCGGTTTTCCCCCTTTTATTTTGTCTATTTGTAACATTTGAATATGGTTAAGCTATTCGTTGATAAAAAAAATTAGACTGACTGAAAACAAATATGGAAACCTTTTTTGTGTAAGAGTATTATACTTCCTGGTTTTATAGTGTACACATTTTTTATTTAATGGTAGTTCTCATATGTATTTGGCTAAAAGACTGTTTTTCTGAAACATTTCTTAAATTAGAAATCATCTCTCGTTACGAGAAAAATTTTCTTTCTTCTAGAGTGCAAAATAAATATAAAGCACAGCAAATTATTCATTTAAAAATAGGTTTAAAAGTGTCATATTTTGAATATTTCTCTCATTCTTATAGTTATCTTGGTGCAGTTTGACTAATACCTGTCTTTGTGCAAGGTGAAATCAATCAAGTTTATAACTAGACATAAATCATTAAATTTCATATACTTTTTCTTTACTAAAGCGAGTTAAATTTGTCACAGTAAAATAATTAATTCTTTGTTATAAACTAAATTAATCATTTTTAAATATTTAAGGTTTAGCCATACTGAAATATTTGATGAAAAGCCTAACTAATTTAAAATAAAAACTGAAATAAGTATTACTTGAAATTCATAATGAATAAATCATGTGGGAGAAATTTTAAAAAATTGAAAACTTTTCTACAAAGGAAGTGTGAAAATCATGCTAGATTTTAATACAATATATAGATAATAAAAGAATTCGTATTTTTTTGGTTGTTTTTTATGGGAAATTCCAAGTAGCTTTTCTTGTTTATTTCTTTATTATTCTTGAAGAAGTTATTTCAAAATAAATATATTTATATTTATAGCTTCTAATAAAATAAATTCTAAAACACAATTCTTAAACAAAAACTTGTTTATGTATAAATTAAATTGAATTTTTGAATCTTAATTACTTCTTGTACATTCTATCAAACAGTAGAATATTTTCAAACCGAAATTTTCATCAAAACAATATACTTTATTGTAGTGAGAGAAATAACGTATATTTTAATGAATATGAGTTTCATTTAGATATTATATCGAACATAAAGTTAATGTGAATATATCTTTAAAAAAAAGAATATCGATATTCTATTCGCTATAGTCCTTGAAGGAAAGTGTTAAACTATACAAGGACAAAGAAGAGATAAAAGTAAGATAAATGCTGATATTCAAATGCGGAAGCACCTGCTTTTAATGGTGTAAAGCGGGTGAATCTTACTTTTTCAGCTGTCATTTTGAATTTCTTACTGTATTGGGGGTACAGGTGACTCGGACACGAGTGATAGGGAATCGGAACACACTTCTAACCGAAACACATACTTCAACTTCCGTATTGATTCAACCTGACAAAAGTCCAGTCATAAATACATAATATTTTTGTTTAGGCGAAAAGTTTTCGGAAGTTAGAGTCTGATATGCTGTAGAAGTGTTTCCCGCTGCTCCAAATTTTATAAGTTTATTCCCCTTTGAGACCTGTGATTTACCAACCGATTTTACTACCGCAGAGCTCCATGAACGTGTTTCGTGCTATGTGTCAACTCTTACACACACGGAATCGTAAATATATAACGAGTAGCACTTAAAGAGGTCAGACAAGAAAGGAGTGCTTTTAAATACAACCAATAAACATCGTATAATAAATTCATCGTAAATTTATTATACGATGCATTCCTTTTATATAAAAATAAGCTATTTTATTATAAACTAACCGCCTTTGGCGACCAGTCGGTTCGCCAGTATTAATGCTCGCTAAAATTTTCATATAATATTTTATGTAGCTGTGACGCATAACAGGCTTTTCACCAAATTATTTTTAAACCAAACAAATTTTGATAGTCATGTAATTAATTCATTGTATTATTTTCTTCAGATGTTCTATTCTTTGTGCTACTCATCTTTCTCTTTCTATCCGAGCAATGATTGTCCCGGAATTGATATTTTACTTAAATAGTGGAGGGGTAGGTCTAAAATTCTAGGTTTTTATAGAATAATGAAATTCAAATTTTCATTAATGTAAACACACTTGACAAATAAAGACACAATTGGTTTTCAAGAGATGCGAAAGTTTAAAAACAGCTTGGAAAATGCCGCGCACTGAGGAAATAATGGTGACACACACACACCCTTCTTTTCTTTTCTTTTTTTTTTCTCCTTTTTTTCTTCACTAATTTTCTTTTTACAAACCTTTTTTTCTCTTTGTTATTCTTTTTTTCCTTCCCTGCCCAGACTTTATTTTGAGCAGGCATAGATTAAATATCCCTACAGACTAATAATAAAAGCAACCATTTTCTTTCTTTTTTAAACATCCCGTTATCTATAAATGAAAACCAACTGACCGCGTATTTCTTTCTAAACAATTCATAATTTATTACTTTCTACTATCTTACTCAGTTGGGATAAGGGAAGGAATTGAAGATTTTTGGCGAGAAAGTAAAAAAAGTATCGTTTTAACTATTTTCCTCGCAGTTTTTTAATTTTTTCTCTCCATAAGAACCATCCTCGTCTCATAACGAAAATATTTTTAAAAAATTAGCTGAATTGGTTGAGCCGTTCTCCAGTTTTGCGCTTAGCAACGCATTTCGAGATCCATTTTTATTAATATAGATTACATAAACAGGTAATCTATACTTACAACCGGTGTGCGACGCTTAGTTACGAGTAGAAAATATTTTTTATCGAATTTCCACCACACATTAAAATAAATTACTATATAGTACGGAGGAGAATGAAAAACTTAGATATTAATATATACTTTTATATAATAATCTCTTAAAAAATAGAATAATTATAAAAATTATTAATTGATAAAATATGTGCTTATAACTATTTAACTGCACATATTTTGTCTTCTAGAAAAGCATTTACGGTACACAATCTGTAATATAACTGAACAAGTCACCTGAACTACTTTTTATATACCGAAAACCGAAATGGAATAAAATGAACATGAATTCGTTTATTTGATTTTTACATTATTTTGTTTATAACATAAGGATGAATATATAGTAATAATGGAATTTAAAAATCCTTAAATATAACATTAGAACTTGGCAAAATTAGAAACACGAAGTGCGCTTTCATAACCTAAAAAATTATAGGAAAATCCTACATAAAGTCTTATTATCAAAAAAATTTTTTTAATCTATCTATACTTTTTATATCCAATCTAAGTAAAAAGTCTTAGTGTTTTCTTAAAGCAAAATCTAATTACAATAATTTAAATGTCTCCAGTGTAGTTTATAAATAGAATAGCGATTAATTTTTAAGATAAAATATCTGCCGGTACCTAATTCTAGAAAGTAAAAATTATAATAATTAATGTACAGTGATATTGTTCGTTCCAAGATAAAACACGATTGCGTTACAATCTTAAGTTCAGGTATAGTCTAATCAATAAAAAAAAACCAGTTTTTGCTTTGTAATCCAAGAAGAAAAAGGAAGAAGAAGAAAAAAACCCTAATACTATCGAGTTTTCCTGAATCTTGTTTATTATTCATCACCACGGATAAGAAACAATTTTTTTTATCCACGATCAATTTTGTGATATATTGTTACGTTTCAATCATGAAATGAAAAGAAGAAAACCAATATCAGTTAAGGTTGCAGATAAGTATTAAGTAAACTATCACCATTTACATGAGATTGCATTTCATAATGAAAATCATTTGAAAGAAACAGCATTCGATAACGAATGAAAGCAAATTTTGATGTTATAACAAATACTCAAAGTGAGAGCATATATAATAATCATGTATATTAAAGGGTTTCCAACATTATTTACGTTCTTTCGCATCCCTACACGCATTCATGCACGAGGTACTGCCAGTACCATCGCCTGTTTCCTGAGAAAATACAGCTATAAAGGATAATTTCGCAGAAAAAGGGTAGTAAAAGGATGAAAGAAACCGCTACAAAAGGTTTGGGTCATCATTTCCGGAACACATTCTTTACACCGTTACGTCATTTCCGATTGTCAGGGTCCAGTGATTGGGACACTGACCAGAGGGAAACCGCAGGAATATAAAGAACGATTGATAAGCATTTCACTACGAATTTCAGAGTTTTATAATAAAATTTTTCATATTCTTTTCTAGAGTTAAAATTATAAATTACTTATTGAAATAATGTAAACAATAGTAAAAGATTAACTAGAGTATTTTTTTTATTATTGTTATTGCCTAATATAGTTTCTTTTTTTCATCATGTCAGAACATCATGTTGTTTTGGGGATCAGGTTTTTGGTGTCAACAAAAAGCCGTGAGCGAAAAATAGAAATTTTAATCCGTAGGCGAAAAATAACATTGTAATTATCTGCACGAGCATGTCAAAAAATCAGCTTTAAATAACAAGTTGCCGTTGCATTTACAAAAGCTCTGATTTTTTAAAAAAATAAGTTAATGATTACCACAAATAAAACCTAGAAAAATGTCATTTTGAGCACGTGTTTATATCAAATGAAACAAATAGGAAATGTGATTTTTTAAAAACAATAAATGCGAGACAAAGTTTTTTGGATCGTTTGCAACACTAAAGTGACTCATTCAATGAAAAGATTGAAATAAATAAAAGTATAATTTAACTCGCGCGAGCACGTGGTGCTTGGCCGTTCAAGAAATGATGTTCTGACATGATACATTGAAATATGCATAGCAGATTTCATTTTAATTTTCTTCTTCTTCTTCTTTTTGCAACATCTATGCAGTCAGAAATTTGTTTTAGTTATTGAGTAGCTAAAACTTTTTGATAATTAATTTGTTTGAATTGAAAATTAAGCATAATTATAATAAAAGGATCGGATAAAACTTATATCAAGCAATATGTGCTTGCTAGACTAAAAATATTAAAAACATTTCCATTTTTTTTTTCAATTTATTAGCAGCCGCGATGATATTGGCTCAATATCTCTATGCAGTTTTTACTAAGCTTGTTACTTCTACATAATATGTCAGTAGATTGCTATTAAACGATTAAACGAGTTATGTTTCTGATTATGTAAACTTTCTTTCATTTCATCTACAAAGATAAATTTTTAAAACGATCGACTTAACCCTACTATTACCTCTACTAGAGGTTAAATCAATCAAACTTTGAATTATGGTTAATTTCACAGCCGACTTCTCAACGTGGCTGGTCACAAACAACTAAACAAGACATAACTAAACAGTGTGGGAAAACAGGCTAGATGAGGGGAGTGACTGCTGGAACAGTAACAATCAGATTGGGAACGAATCATTTTTTAACAATATTATAAAGAATTCTTTCTTCATATCTATATTTATCAGAGTAAGTGCTTTTATGCACTGTGCAAATGCATTTGTATGCCCCAGACAATTTTACCGCAATTATATCCAAGAAACAGAGAATCGTAATGGTGACTAAATGTATACCGAAATCCAAGATTATAAATTTATTGTAGATAAATCTGTATTTAATATTTTGTGTAATCTGGTGAGTTTTTCGCACATATTTTTCAAAATTTACTACTAGCTCACACTCTGCTTATATATATATATATGTGTGTGTGTGTGTGTGTGTGTGTGTGTGTGTGTGTGTGTGTGTGT
>JAOUZG010043906.1:6192760-6223504 GCA_026289955.1 Argiope argentata | reverse complement strand
GAGAGGAAAAATGCTTTCCAATATTTCGTACGGAGGAAAAAAAACTTGTGAATGCCTTATCAAAACAGATATCCATTTTTAAAAATGGGACGAAAAATTGGAAATGAAATTGAAAAGGAAAGTTTAAATGTTCATAAACACTTTGTTTTATCAATATATTTTTCTCTTCTCAAGCAATTTCGAATACCTCAAAAAGTTTATCAAGAAATACACAAATGTTTTTAAGAGAGGCTAAATTCAAAATCATTACAGTAATCTAGCCCTGATAATGGCTAAAAGTATCATGGCTAAAAGAAATAGTTGTCATGACTCAAGATTAACTTTAAAAAATTGCACGTATATACTTTCCTAATTTGTAACATAACTTTAGCATTGCTCAATTAATTTAACTTAACTAAGTTTTAATGTGCGTAATTTTAACTCATTTAATGTGCTTAAAATAAAATAAGATTTTTTCGGATCTTTTGCTGTTAATTTGTTACGCCATCTTGTGGCTGATTGCACTTAAATTAAGATTTCTTTAAATTTTATAACATTTATTTTTGTGAGCAAACGCTTTGAAAACTTTGTACATACACAAAAAATGAATACCATAGTTTAAAATCATTTTAAAGATGATTTAAAATGATGATGAAATCAATTACACACTGAAGATTTACAATTGATTTCATCATTATTTTAAGATGAAACCATTATAGACTGATGTTGAAAGATAAAATCAATTATCTACTGAAGATTTATAATTGATTTCATCATTATTTGAAGTTGAAACCATTATAGACTGATGTTGAAAGATAAAATCAATTATACACTGAAATTCTTTGTTTTAAATATAGAAAGAGTGCGTAGACATACTAATAATTCGCTTGTATGAATGAAATATTTTAGGCTTATAAGATCCCCTTATTTTCAAAAATAAACAATAAAAAAAGTCTTATCTTTGGAAAGAGTTCAAAAGTTTAATTGATACTTCCGAAAACGAGCTATGTTATATAAAGACTTGCGTAAATGACCCATACACAATTCAAACCGGTGTTCATTATCTATGACACGCTTCGTCATTTACTATCGTTCTTCAGAATATACAGTGCACACCAAACGATTATTATCTGAAAGGATTAACAGATGCTACCTTGGAATCACTTTGCCGAGACTAGTGCCAATAATCTTTGAGATTTAATGAGCTTAAACTAATGCCCTTCGTCGTGCGACATTAGGGGTAACGGCTTTGGTGACACCCGAAGGAGTCTAAAACAAGCAAATGACTCGACTGCCGTCAGAAAAAAATAAAATGACAGAAAAGAGAGAAAGAAAATGAATTTGTGGGATGTACGACGCGAGTCGGATGAGTTACCAGTGGCAATTCTCATACTACACCATCCATAACCGTGACTGATGGTGACATTTGTTTGAAACCTGCATGAGGTCAGCGACAACAAAACAAAACAGTCTGAAAACACTGGAGAAATTCGAAGCTGATTGGATTTTTTTTGTTTCTGGATATTTTTGTCTAATCTGTGCTTTCGTTTCTTTGACGATTACAAGAAAAATTAAAGACTCGTAAAGTGGAGATAATTAAACGCTCTGATAGCTTGATGTGATTGCCCTGTGTGCCATCGATCGATTGGAGAGATTATTCAGTTGGTGAAGGGGTTTATAAATAGAAAGTATAAACCTTTGTGTGAGAAACGACAAAATGCACAGGCTGAATTGAGGTCACGAAAATGTGTTTTCTTGTCATTAAATGCATTACGGCGTGTTAAGCATCCCATAGCAAAGGCAATATTTTATGGAGTTCTCACGATGAGTATTCAGTGAAATATTTCTAATATCAAATGAAGATTGCAGCAGAGGAGAATTTAGGTGAGAAAGTCAAAGAAGCATAAAGTAACTGTAAGAAGAAGAAAACATGTAAGGAGTATTTATTGGACAAGCTATGTTTAGAATAATGAAATTTCCACTACAGGAAGCATCTTGTATATTTCACAATAACGAACTGTATTTAGTTTTTTAAATAAATAAATGGCAAATAGAGCATGACTATTATTGTTTAATAGACCATTTTTATGAATGAATATTTATAACGATTGAATTCATTATAATTTTTCTCTTCAAAATAGAAATTAAGCAATTCATTACTTTTTAAAAGCAATATTAAATATAAAAGATTAAAATGTAATCTGCTATGCGTATTTCAACGTATCATGTCGGAACATCATTTCTTGAACGGCCAAGCACCACGTGCTCGTGCAAGTTAATTTATATTTTTATTCATCCTTATTGTTTCGTTGAACGAGTCACTTTGGTATTACAAACGATCCAAAAAGATATGTCTCGCATTTATTGTTAAAAAAAATATCGCATTTCCTGTTTATTTCCTCTCATATAATCACGTGCACAAAATGACATTTTTCTGGGTTTTATTTGCTGTAATCATTATTTTTTAAAATCAGAGCTTTTGTAAATGCAATGGCAACGTGTTATTAAAAGCTGATTTCTTGAGATGCTCTTGGTGATGATGCAATTTCAATTTTTCGCCGACTGATTTTTGTCTACCTCATTCCCAAAATAACATCATATTCTGACATGATAATAAAAATTCAATTCTGAAAACAACAACATGTCTGTAGAAATTTGCAAGAAAATTTATAGGAAATAGATAAATAAAAAGATGATAATCAAAAAACCACAGATAATTTAAGAGATTGTGTAATATTTCATTTTCAAAAATATTTAGTAAAGTATGCAAAATTTCCGTTCGTTATATTTTTGTAGCACTATATACTAGTTTAGAAATTTCACCATTTCAATTATCAGCGCATATATTTCAAAACTGATGAAGCTAAAACCACTTTTTTTGAAAAGTAGACAATCCTTTCTTATAGTCTAATCAAAAGTTTTTAAAAAAATAAAATAAAAACACTTACCCTGTTTAACGGAGACGTATTTTCCATTGAAAGCGACAAAAGCCGCCTGTGGAACCGAATCTTCCAGGAAGAAGAGTTCGTCTTTGGTGACAGTCTGGGATCTGGTCTTGAGCACGGCTCGACTGCCGAGGGGAGCGACGTACCTGCCCAAATTGTCTCTTAAGGCCAGATACCCTGAATGGAACTCCAGAGTGAAGAGGCACTCGGGGACCAATGTTTCAGAAAGGCTTCCGTCGAATTTCAAATACTTGTCATTGCAAGTGTGGATGGCGTATTTGCCGTCATGGAATTCCAAAGTGAAGAGGGTATCTTCTCCCCAAGGGGTATTAGCATCCACGTGGATAGCTTCGTGATCGGTAGATAAACGAGCATATCGCCTGCGTCCGACACTTCGAATATTCACCTGGGGTCGAGCGGCAAGATGGACAGTCCACAACTCGGCAGGGCCAGGAACCTATTGAAAAAAGGAAATTTTAATCATACTAAGACTCGATTAGGTATCATTTTAGATAATAAATTTAAGTACATATTGAAGATTTGTAGACTGAATTTTCTCTTAAAAAACATCTCGGATTTATAGCACAAAAAATTTCTCTTGTAAAGTATAGGAAATTTTGCTATTATAAATGTCGTTCGTATTTATGTTGTTATTACTTACGGCACTTGCCATTGGACAAGCCCCGCTGATGAAAGCATCAGTAGATTTAAGCCTAATGAGCGTTTCTTGTTTTCGAAGTAACGCCAACTAAGGCCAAGAGCATGACTTAGCTTCAAACTCATCACACTTTCGTTTGCACAGCCCCTTTTTACAAAGGGGCACAGTCACACACCTCACAGATAGAACACAGTAGAACAACCATACCCGAACCGGGACTCGAACCCAGGACTCCCGGAGCACGAGGAAGACGCGCTACCTCTGAGCCAGAGAGCCGGCGTTTGTATTTATTAAGAAAGAAATAAAAAAAACTTATAACAAATTTAATAATTCCTTATTATATTTCCTTTGATAGGTGAAAGGAAATGTCTCATAAGATACAAAATATTACAAATAAATTTTGTTATAAAAACAGACTTATAAACGTATAAATGATAAATGTAAAACTGGTCCCATTACATTTATATTTAGTCAATCCTCTAGTAGCCATACAATGAGAATAAAATTTTCAATCTAATTTTTATATTTACTTGTTATAAAAAGGAATTCTTGTGTGTGTGTGTGTGTGTGTGTGTGTGTGTGTGTGTGTGTGTGTGTCGACGTCGAACGATTCTGTTTTCTGTATTCGTAATTCACCAAAGTATGTTTAGTTTTAACAACAAAAAAAGTTTTTTTATTATTTGAAATTTTACCATTTTCACATTCCATTATTCATTTCAATTTAAAGCTCACATTTTAAGGGGGTTGACAGAAAATTAGATAGATACTTAATTCTATGAATAAAATGGCATAAGGTTTCTACAATAGCTTGAGTTAAATGTCCAAATTTGAAACTTTTGCTGAAAAAGGATATTAAGTTAATAAAATATTTAATCGTAACATTTAAAAATGTTGTTTCTGACGTCAAAGTTGCTTGTCACAATAAAGTAAATTTCTTATCACAGATGTTAAACGGAAACATGATGCTAAAGAGATCTTTAAAACAAAAGATGGATGTCAGCGTCCTGGTACTGAGGTAGCGTGTCTTCCTCGTTATCTGGGCGTACCGGGTTCGAGTCCCTACTAGGGCATGGCTGTTCTTCTGTGCTCTCTATGTGAGGCGAGTGAATCTGTACCTCTGTAAAAAGAGGCTGTGCAAGCGAATGTGATGAGTGTGTAGTTAAAATCGTACTATTGGCCCTAATTGGCGCTACTTCAAACAAAAGGCGCTTATTTCGGCTTAAATCATCTGATTCATCAGCGAGTTTGTCCATGGCAAGTGCCATTAATAACAACAAATGCAAGGAATGGATTACTGGGATTTCTCATAAACGGTTCTACACATAAATAAAAACTTGCCGCTGTATTTGTTTTTTTTTTGTTGTTGTTGTTTAAAATGAAAAATTTATGGATGATGAGCAACTTCTTAAAACACTGCTCATATATTCAAAAGGAAGCTATTTTGCAAGATATGAAGCGATTATACGTTATACAATAAAAAATATAGAGAGATAATTATTAAAAAGAGAAACTCTTACTTTTGCAGAGCACAGCAACTTATCATTCGCTGCTCCTAAGAAGTAGCCTCTCATTGCATTCCTGAGTGCCCAACGTCCAGTTCCGTCATTGGCTACGGCCACGAAAAATTTGGCGCCTTCTGTCTTTTCTTCGCTTTCGCAGGTGACATTTCCAAAATGGTCAACACTCAAGTAGCGGTCAAGATGACTTCGTAAACAGACGGAATCATCATCTCCATAAGGTTCGAGTGTCCACAGCTGTTTCTTCTTCAAACCCACTCCGTTGGCATTCACCTTGAAACCGAAACTCTCAGCGGTGAGATAGCGACATTGGGAGTTGAGTAGGCCGACTGTCCAGTGTTGACCGACGGGTTCAGCATTGCAGCCATTGTGACCGTTGGTCATCCCATTCGTGTATCCGTTGGTATCAGACATGATTTCCTGGACTAAAGAGTTGTTTCTTTTTTCTAAAAGAAATCAAAAGAAAAGGATGCATATTGATGAATGATGAATTAGAAACATAAAATAAGTAGAACGTAATTGATTGTTTAAAACTAAAAATTCTGCTCATTTTGTTACAGAGTGTTTCTAGGCGAGATTCAGTTAATTTTAACTTTTATATCACGGACAGCAAAACAATTATTATTATTATTATTAAAAAACCCTTGTTTTATATGTATAATTATGTATAAATAAGTTTTAAAAAGTTGCAGTTGCAAACTAACATAAATTAAATCATTGAAAGTTGATCGTTTCCAAATTAACTTTCATTAAAATAATCAAATATATTTAAATCAGGAGCTTTCACTGATATAATATTGATAAATGGAAAAGATGGATATATTTCTTTCTAAATAGAGCACGTTTTCTAAAAAGAAATCCTGTGCATAAAAAGTGATGACAAACGGATTTTTTTTTCAATTGAAACTTCATAAGAAACTTAACTACTCTTATTAACTAACACTTTAATTGCTATTACTAGTAATTAAAGAACTACTCCATCGCTCAACTACTAATATTTTAAGACTTTAAAAGAGTGATGAATTTAAGATTGCCTACTATGAAATTTGTGAATATTCAAAATAATATTTCACAGACTTAAGTGGAATATTATTTTGAAGAATATAGTAAGCAAGTACTATAAAAAACATTTTTTTCAAATCAATTCCTGCTATGGATATTAGGACAAATTTAGGAGTTTAAGAATTTTTTTTATTTTATTTACTTTTTTTAAAGTAATTACAATTGCTGTTCTCGTATTCCTCTTCACAACGAAAGAAGAGGGTGCAGTAGCTTCTGAGGGTATGGACCCTCTGCACCCGCATAACGATACCCTTTGACTCAATACCCCCAGTGGTATAACTCCCGACATCGAGAACTTTGTGATCAGGTCCGAACTCGCAGCACAAGGGATGCGAATCCAACGCCCTACCAATCAGGTTATCCCGCTCTAACAATTACAACTATAAACAACTACTGCAAAAGGCGAGAAAATTTGCTTTTAATTAATTAATAAAAAATTAATGAATTAATATTTTTTAAAAACTGCATTAACATCAAATTTCTTCTACTACAAGTTTTTTTTTAATTTACTTGAACTTGATTGGATTAATAAAAAGTATTTTGTTAACCACTGAAAATTTGAACAAGAAATACATATATATAGGGAGAGTGTGAGCTAATAGTAGGAATTGAATACTAGTACATAAAATGGGCACTTTATACACAATTCATATCAAAAAAATAATAAAGAAAATGTTTTATGTACTTAATAATATTAAAAAAACTATTTATTTTTAATAATGAAAAAATATAGGAAAAGCAATCTGCAAACAAGACGAAATACAAGCTGAAAAGTATTCACAATGTTACCTGACAATATTGCAATGTTAGACCCAATGTTTCCAGCTGCTGCGATAATCGAAAACAGTAAACTAGAAATTTCTAAACAGAACTTTTATAGGTAAGAACATTGGTGTAACTACCAAAATAAATTAATATGATGTGAACTGAACCATTTTAAAGGTCGATCCTAAAATTAAAAAGAAAACAAAATAGTTTAAAATCCCGTTCGTTCTTTTTATAGATCGAATTTCGAAAGCTGTAGCTAAAAACAGATTTTGTAAGAAGCGTTGAACTTTCAATTATCCTGAAGAAACCAACAGCCTCCGGTGATCAATTGACCAGAAGTTTTAAAATCCGCTTTTCCAACGGCAAACTGTGATGCAACAATTATTGCACTTTATTCACTGTCAAGGTCACTTCGACATCGTAAAACAGAATTCAAGGTACCTCAACAGTCAATTGAAAAAATTTCTTGAGCGAATTGCCTTCAGCTACGCTATACACTATAATTGTTGACATATTTATTATAGGATATACGATTAATTGTTAAATTCTTGAGAACAACTAGTTCACATCTAGATTGCTACTATTCCAAAAAAAATTTCAGAAAAACACTATTTAATAAATTTCTGAAATAGAGTGAACGAATCAACACTTAAACGTAAACACATTGAAAAAATTATTAGGAATTAACCATTCCACAGATGAAGGAACTGAAATTACTTAGCACAGAATGTTTAAGATTTATTTTAAAGAAAGCAAAGAACTTACTTCAAGTGAGTTACTTTAAATAAAATCTTTTGCAAAACTCTGATATATAAGAAAACTTTTATTTTTTAATTCGAGTAGCAGGTGAATGATTTCAACTGCTTTTGTTCATGATCATAAACTAAGTTCTTGAGCAAACTTTTATAACAAATAATTGGTGTATTTTCAGTCTGCTTCTTGACTTTCCTTTAAAAACAGGTTTCAAATTCATTGTTTGAAAGTGCCATTCCACGCAAGTGTACAAAACCTAGTAATTTTGAACGTGTCTACTTCCTTTGAACTTAACTCAGAAGTAGAATGAACTTTCTTTTTTGTGCGTAGGGTTTCCTCTTCATGCCATAAGCTCAAGGATCGTGAAAATTAAGCGTAACGTATTTTAAAATACATTAATCGAAGAACTGGAAAGTGTAAAATATGAGATAGTAGCTCCTCTTTAAACTGGATCATTTTCGCCTGTCGTTTTAAAAATAAATATTTGTGAAATTAATGTTCTTATTTTCCAGTGAATCGAATATTTTCTCAAATTGCTGTTACTACAATAAATGATGGTGAAAAATAAATGTATAATGTTAGAAAACAATTTAAATATCCTCACATTATTTTTTAAAAATATTAATAAGGACGAATAAAAAATAAAGCGGAAGGCAAAAGATGCGAATAAAGTGTTGCTGTAATATATGAATTTTAATTTCAAAATAAATCAACGTATTTAATATTAACAAATAAAGCCCAAAATAAAATATATGTTACTATCAAAGCGGTCATTCGTTTATTGTTAGTAATAGCCGTGAGTAATGTTAGAATAACCGTCTATTATTTGTCCAAGCTAAATTTTTTTAACCTAAACATATAGCATAATCTAATGCATAAAAATGATTTTTTGTTTGTTCATATTTTATACAGTAATGTCTTGCTGTTGCTATAAAACTTTGCCACCTATGCCTAATTGCGTGTATTTGCGTGAAAGTTATAGGCATAGTACTATTATTATATCATATATTTAAAAAAATTAATTTTTTGGTTTATCTGTATTTTATGTTCTGAAGTATTGTTCATCCAATGGAGATTAAGCTTTACAAAATTATGGTTTTGAACCTAGGAAATCCATGTTTTTCGCATGGTCACTTATATGCTGGACGCTCAGGATCTTATTCACTCGATAATTCATAGATGCATTTTTATAAATATGAAATAATAAATTGGATTGAATATTTTTAATAAGAACAAATAAATAACCATTCATTCTAAAGTACATGATGAATCCGTATGATTATAGTGCTACATGTAATTGATGAAGAGATTGTGAAAAAAAAGGAGTAACATTCTAATTGAAGTGATTGCGATTCCATAAAAATCCTGCCTGAAAACAAAGAGGAAAAATTCCTACATAATTTCCAATAATTCAAATTATTAATAAGATATATTTATTTTTTAAAACAATTTTCTTAATAATTAAGCCTGCGTAAATAGCTATTTTAAAAGTTTTCGAAAAGAACTTTAACTTAGAAGAGAAAGATTTGTAAGGAATTTTGGAAAGATGTAATGGATGAAAATCTTAATGAATTTTCCATAAACTTTCCACCGATCAAAATTATATTTAAGTAATAACCTGTTAATTTCATCTAAGTAATAAAATAATATAGAGTGGAATATATAAGTGGAAGAATTTATAATATAGAGTGGAATTCAAACTGTTAAATTTGATTACATATTTCTTAAGATATTATTATTATTATTATTTTCATTGTGTAATCGGTTCACTCAACGCATATTTCTTCGAGAATGCATTACATTTCTTTCCTTAATAAATTGACTTTGTGAATATTCCTCATGAATTAAATAAATATATTAATTAAAAATATACCTATCCAAATAAATAAAAAAAAACTTGTCTCTAAATTTGCTAAACGATTGATTGTGATTTTTTAAAAAATTCTATATAAAACCTTTACTCATCATTTTGTAAAAATTTTAATTGTCTGATTTGTGATATTTAGCAAATCATTTTTGAAAATTTCTAATTAGGATATCACATCAAAATTTTAAATAGATAAAATTTGGGAAAATTAATAAACTGGATTTAAAAAATATCAATATTAGGACCGCTATCATCCTTGCCAATAAATCACAATATTTGAATAATGGGCAGAAAATACAAAATATGACGGCTTAAATTATTCTAAATATAATCTTTACATTTTATAAGAATAGCATATAAAATACAAAATGAAAATAAAATAGAATTTTCATATGAAATTTAGATTTAAAAAATATTCTTAATGTGGCATTCTTAACGATCAAAATAAATTTAAAATTTACGTATTTTTAAAATAACATTTTAATATCGTTCATGATAAATAAAAGTTTGTCTTAATATAAAGTTTTTCCAAGCAATTTGCTTTTATAGAAATAAAATAATATAATATTCAATGTATTTAAGCATACAGATGGCGTCATCGATGGGCTGCTTGTATGCATTTAAAAAAATTTCACATTAGCAATTATCTATCGAATATGTGAATGCTACTCTAACATTCGAAAAATTAACTGAACAAAAACAGCACGTTTAAGAAACATTAGATTCAATCCCTTTGGTTTGAATTCCCGAGATAACAATTCTTCATAAACATCACCAATCATTAAAAAAAAGTAATATATTTTCAACTGCTTACCTTATTGTTACTGCTTACAAAATTGTTAATGACACAAAACTACTAGTTTCGATTCAGATTCAGCAAAACAGATTTACTGATAAATTCTAGAGCATTGTTGAGATCTGCAAGCAACTTCTCGCTGATTGCCAAAACCATGGATTAAATACATCGTTTCGTCCACGAAACCTATTACCAGAATTGGTTAATAACAATACCACGAATAATATTGCCAGTCGTGATATTGAAAAACATTTTAGCCGAAATGAAAACCAAAATACTGGTCAGTGGCTCTCCATTAAGGAGAAAAAAAGATGAATAAAAAAATGAAAGCGCCAAATGCTCTAGTGATTATTTTTTTAAGCAGGATGCAATGTGACTGTGAGCATTCGAAACAGATATTATTTCCATTGTGAAAGGTTTTATTTTATTTTATTTTTCAGCGGTGAATAAGTCTTGAAAAAGTTGGTGTCACTCTGCGTGTCGTGCATGCTTGGCACTCGTGGACAATAGGACTCTAGTTTTGGAGAGAGTTCCTTTTTTCTTCTTTGGTCACGGCTTGTGGCGGCGGCCGGACTGAGGTCAATCGTGTGGAGGTACAAACAAAAGAAGTGAGCTATTTCTGCACAGCAGGCGAAGATTTAGAGGTCGAAAATCATGTTCAAAGTAACACACCGCGGGTGATCTACTCCTCTCCCACCTCTAAATCAGTGGCATAATTTTCAGTTTCCTGCTGTAACTTTTAATCTTGGATGTTTATTATGTTCTATCGGAATTTAAACTAGATACCTTTATTTCGAGAAAAAGTATGATATTTTATTAAATATCTAATTCAAAAAAATACAATTAATTTTTTTCTTTTCTGTAAAACTTTGTTTCAAATGATTATTTATCGATTATACTATTAAATAGCCAATTTCTTTATATCTCTGATCAAATTTGAATGTAATGCATTCTGAAATAAAGATTTCTATGGAATATTTTAAAAATTGATTAAGATAATTTAAATATATAATGAATGCAAAACATATTTTTAAAAATTACAAAGTAGTTGACTACTTATTCAACAAATAAACGATATTTGCAGTTAAGGTATCATTTTAATAATAGCAGTACTTTTCTTAGTTTTAAAGCTTTCAGAATGAAAATACTGGAATTACATACATCGCATCATATGGCGAAATAACTAATAATAACAATAAATACATAAAATAAAATAAAAATAATAAATCCATGAGACTTTTTAAAAATTACTAACATTAGCTCTCGTAATGTGTGTAATCCAAATTCTCCGACAAAAAAAATGAATGACTTTTTGTATAATTATTTTAAGAATTTTTTTCATAAACACACACAATTTTTTTAAATAATAACATACAATTAATTTAATTGTGCCTATTAAAATAAATTTTCTTCCATATAAAAAAATAACAATTTTTCTCCACATTTGAGGCGGAATAATGTGAAATTGATCTTAATTTTTTTTCTTCAAATAACAGAAATAGATAACCGTTAGATTAAAACCTTTTGAGTAAAGGAGTGAAAAACATTGATTTTCTTTCAAATTTGTTTCGCTTAAGATCGATGGGGAAATGGAAAAAGCCAGTCGGAAGCTCAGCACAAGGACACCCTGATCTCTTTTCTTATTTCACCATTCAACTTATAAAATGGTGTGGGACGGGATAAAGAAATGACTTCTATCCTATTGTAGACCAATATTTCTTATCAAAAGAAGTTAAACGTATTACTCATATTTTGAATGTAATGTTTGTAGAAACTTTTTTCTCCTCCTTTTAAAATAAAATGTTAAAATCATTGTAATTTGAATGATGTCTTGAAACTTGAAGGCAGAAAATTCTTATATGTGCTCTTTCTTTCTGAATAGTTTGATAAACATTCTTTAAATTAAATTAAATGAATTAATCTTCTCATGGGTTGAATATTTACGATTTTAATTAAAGATACATATAATTTGAAGGTAGATATGATTGGGATAAAATGTACTTAGAAATAATAATTTCATAAATTAGATGAGTTTTTTCGTTGAATGCAACAAAGATGTAATTGCAGCACAATGTAAATTTTTCTGATTTCCTTATAAATTATATTTATATTAAAATTGCACTATGTTATAACATTTATTAGTTTTTAAAATATACATCAAATATTAAATCTGCGAAGATGAATTTTCTAATCCAATCTGGAAATGGGATCGTATAATAAATTCTTCGACAGTAAAAGTATTGATATCTCAAACTAATTCTCGCTCTTCCAAATATAAACCGAATTCATTTGTGTAGAGTTTGATACTATAATTCACCATAAATTAAAAGTAAAAAAATTCTATGAATTGGTCAATGCCATAATAAGTGTCAAAAAATTAACTTATTTTATAACAAAAATTTAAAAATGTATATTTATTTTCTTAAAAAATTTTTTGTGCAATTATAAACAGATTTTTTGTATCTTGATGTAGAAGACAATGTAGTTGAGAAAAATTCATATTTTGAAAAGTACAAAGGCATATTTGAAAAAAATATTTTAATGAAATATTATACAAGTATTTAAAATTATTGAAATTTATGTCTGCAAACATTTCGAATTAAAAAAATGTCATAAATCCGTGAATTAACCAAATTTAGAATGAATTTCAACTATATTATTTTCTGTTTTAAGAATAGTTAATTAAATTTTGTATGCTGAGTTTGTATATTTTTTTAAATTACGGTTATCAAAAAGCATTAAAAATTTATTAAAGCTGTGAATTCACATTAGCTATGATGTTCCATTGGATTAAAAATAGATTTTGAAAATCAATAAATCGGCTGGAAACGTAATGGAAAACAGACTAAGGTAAACGTATTAGAAATGAAGAGGGAAAATATACTATTTCATATCAATGAGGAAAAAATGCAATAAAATAATCATTGATTTCTCAAGTCATTTATTAATAATTTCTTGGTTATGACCTAAATAATCTTATGTTCATTTGATTGGAAAAAACCCCCAGAACTTTTCAGTTGTAAATCTTGAAAACGATTTAAAAGTGACATGGAGACTGAAATTCATTAGTTGGTTTTAACAAAGCAAAGTTGTTATTTAAAAATAGGTTAAACCAACCATTTCTATGAGTTTTCTATTAAACTTATTTCCTGTATTGAAAAAAAAAACCGCTTTTAAATAATTTTAATCGAGCTTAGTATGACGTATCCGGGAAGTCAGCCTCTAGATGCGGAGTAAATCGCTTTCGTACTAGAAAACACAAAGATGAAAAATGAATTACCTGCAGGGGAAGAAGAGAGAGAGTTAACTTCTGTCTCTTCTAATACCTACGAGCGTCTTGACCGGATTCCACAGACGTTCCGATCGTTGAAACGGCATACCGTTCTTGAAACCTTCGTGCGCGATGGCCCATAGCCAAAGACCTGCACACTCGGGTCTGGGTTGTCACGAGGAAGAGAAGACCACATTGCTCCCACACGTAGACGTATTCCCTCAAATCCTAACCCCCCGATAGCGGAAGGTATCGTCCGATTGTATTCAAAATCCGAAAGAAGCAAGAAATCATTTTTTGAATGCATAAACAGGTGTCGAAAAAGGCCAGACGCGCTAGGAGATGCCAGGCTGTTGACAGGTTTTGATAGCGCAACAATCGCTTCATTACAGAGTGCGTGCGCGATGAAGGACAAGGTGATAAAGGGGTGTAAGATAATTGGTCTACGAAATTTCTCCTACTTTGTTTAGGACTCGTTAAAGGGAATATCCAATTAGGTTGGTCATGAATGACCGGTAATGCACGAAAATCGTGCGACGGAAGGATGCAAAAGACCCATCGGCAGACAAAAGAAATCTAGCTCGCAATTAAGAAGGGTAAAGAAATTATATTTCATCCTTTGTGTCTTCGATTAATTAGGTCGATTATAGTCTTTAATTCGTCTGCAAGCTGAAGACCGAAAGATACCTGGAGTTGATTGGGATATTTTGACAAAGTCTGCTGACTGCAATTACCACACTTTGTTCCATTTAAAGAAAATATTTTATTTAATTACTATCTTCGTTCACTGACCTCATGTAAAAAAAAAAACTAATTTCTTTTGCAAAATAACAGCCTGGTTCTTTTTTTTTTGTGGATACAGTGCTTTCTACAATTACAATAGTTTTATAATCATTGAAAAAGAGGTTTGTTTTAAATCTGATACGTTCGCAGAAATTAAGAGATTAGCTTTCTTAAAAAAAATTTCAAACTACATATAATCCCCCCCAAATGCTTATTTTGTTGACATGTGAGCATTTCAAAATTAGCTAAATAATAATTTATTATATTATCTCCATGCTATTAAGTAACATAAAGAATCTATAATTATTTACTGTTTTGGATCTCATTGCTTGGTTTGCAGCTTATAATAATATTCCTCAATATGCTTGCTATTAGTTGCATTAATTAATGCATATATAACATTCTAGGTTTTTAGAATGCTTATATTAGAAGGTTAAAAAACATTTTGTGAAAAACAAATATACGAATGAAGGCAGCAATCTTGAAAAAGAAAATTATACTATGAAAAATCTAAAAAGAAATTATAAATAAAAATAAAAGTTATAAATGCCAACATACAAATAAGCAGGCAAGTTATCCAATTATAGCCTAATGCCAGATAGTTTCCAGAATAAACCATGCAAAATAATAACAATTATTCAATTCTTTAACTTATTTTAAAATCCAAGATATATTTGTATGCAAAAAATAGTAATATTTTTAAAGATTTTTTCCATCATCACATCTAACAATTTTAAAATCGTATAACTCTTAACTAGAATTCATATACTTTTTTCTATACTTCTTTACCCTCCAATGTGAGCGATTAAATGACGAATCAAAATCGAAACGTGTTTCAGTTCTTAAAATTACTAAAATGACCGAAAAAATTCAAAACAAAACTGCACTCCGTTTGTTATTGATCACTGAACCTCGTCCAGAGGCTTATCTGTTTTCCTGCGGACAGCGATGACCTACCATAGATTGACACACATCGCGTGGATTGCTGGCTGATCAGCCCTCTTTCTATTCCAAACAACATTTTTTGGAAGGTCCAATGACTGTGGCAACAAATATGGTCATTCAAATTAAGAAGGATGATGCCATTGCATAAATGGTAATCGATGTAAGTAATCCTGTCAAAAGTCTGCCCCGGATGAGTTTCCGGCTTTATCCTTGCAGTGTCCTTTTCAAATGAGTGTGCTATCCTGAACTATATCCACCCTTTCCTTAAAAATGAAATTAAAAGTGAACGATTTCTATATGATCCCTTTGGGGCAATATTAATTACTACTTCTGAGAGGAGTATTTTAAAATTTCATGAAATATACCTTGTATTGCTTGTAGAACAATATCATTTCAAAATTAATTTATTCTAATCCCAACAGTCCCTACCCTATTTTAATTTTTGGAGTTAATGCTTTGTGTTTCGATATAAGCAATTAACCCATAAAAATAAAGTTACAAATTCAAACAATCACATCTTTTTGAAATTAACACAAATAAAAGAATTGCAGCTAAATATATAAATAAGATTTCACATTTTTAGTATTACTTAGTAACATATTCGGATTTTATACAAGTAAATATATAACGGCAACGGCAACGGCAACGTCGTGATGTTTCAGAGTTCCGCGATGTGACAAAGTGGTCACGAGCATCTCCACATCATAATTTGGAATAAATGCTTCAATTTGTAAAATTTAGGGAAGGTTAAAATTAATTTGAACTAGTTTAGACGAGCGCAATAAAGCTATAACGTCATGAAATTTGGTAATTAATTTTTTTAAAAAAATAATTTAATTAATTTAAAATAATAGATTTATATTATTTATGGGACTATTCAGAGCAATTTGATGGAGTTACGTTGCACGTGCCTTAAGCTATGTGGACTGATAAAACTATTTTGCTTAGTTTAAAAAAATAAATAATTCCAGTTTTCACGCGTGTAGCACATCATAGCTATCTAAAAATATATAGTACTATATAGTAAATAGTAAATATATAATAATAAAACTATATAGTAAATACACAGTTTCGAAAAATATCTTAACTTTTGCTAATATGCTGAAATGAAATAAATTTTTCCAATTATAATAATTAATTAAAGTGTTCCTAAAACTTAAGAATTTGTTAAATTATTTATTCTGAGCATTTTTCATTGTTCGTTCTTTTTTCTTAAAATTTGGGTTATGTAATAATGCATATTGAAATGCAATTCTTCTTCAGGAAGAAATACAAGAAATTTCTTTCTGTTTGTATTCTAACAATAAATAAACATTTAATTTTCAAAAAGAAAAAAAAATCTGTTTGAGGAATTATTTTTAAAATAATGATAAAAAAATTCTTTGTGCATGAAAATGATGCCAAATGAATTTATATTGGAAAACTATATGTTTATCCTAAAAACTATTCATTACATTTTGTTCCAAGCGAAGACTAAATAGTTATCAAGATATATGGCTACTTCTTTCATCTATAACTGTAATAAAATCCGTTGATTAAAAGCATGATCAAATGGATGGATAAAGAATTTCATAAATTTCAAATGATATAATAAATAAATTAAGCAAAAGGTAAGAATATTCATGTAGATGCCTAGTAATGCATAAATATACAACATTATGATACATAATGGAATTTATAAGGCTAGGCGCTTTAACAAAGCGCTCTTTGCAAGAGTGATGAGCATAGTGGGAAAAGCAGCTGAATACTAATATTTCATTTTTTACAGTCAACAACCAGGTATTGGGCAAATTTTTGTATTTCCACGAAATAATGGACACAAATCCTTTCAAATCAACGAAATGAAAATACCAGCAGTTTGTTGTAAAATGGTGGAACGCATTGATATAAATTACGAATATCACGAATTTCACAAAAGCCCGAATAAACGTTTAATAATCGAAAAGATTACAAATACAAAAGTTTTTTCCTCTACCTCCTTTTCCGATATATAATAAAGTAAAATAAAGACAACTCAACTTTGAATGAAGGCAATTTTAATCTGAAGCATATTTTAAACAATGATTTGTGTCCTACTTATAAATATAATTTTTTTTGAAAAAAAAAATTCAAACTTGATGACAAATAATCTCTCTTTTTCTCCCATATTCTGAATCTACATGAAACAGCAAACCCCCTCAGGCATTTTAAACTACTTTAAACCACTTAAAATGCGAGGATTGAGGCCATATTTCAACTCCTGAGCTAAATCTGTCTTCTTGAACTTGGAGTAAAGAAGTATTTTACTGTCTACAAAACGCTGTCCTTAACCGTAGGAGAAAATAGGCCTGAAGAAATTTAGGATCAAAAAGGATTGTTTTATTTTTTATTTTATAGATAAACTGCCTTTTATTTATTTGAAGAGCTTTAGCTTGAAAAAAATATTTCATTTGAATCAAAAAATTTCTTTACATCTTAGGAATTTATGTTCCTTCTGAAACTTGCAATTCTTTTGCCCTAAAATTGCAACTCTAAGATATTGACACATAAAAAGAACCAAATTTATAGTGTATGCCTTTTTATTTACAAAATATAACTTGAAAATCACTTGATTCAATCGATATCAAATGCACAATTACAAATGAATACGTATGATTAAAATAAGAAATGTAAAGAAAGCTTACGACGTGTTTAAAGGTAAAAATATGCTTATAACATCGGTTTCATTTATAAATTTTTAAAATTTTCATTTGTATTTGAAAAAAATTACATTTAGAAACACTGCGAATTCATTTGATTTTTACCACCACAAATTTCTGTTCTATATCACCATGGAAAGAATATTTTGGAAATAAAATAATGAACAACATTTGGAAATATATAATTTTCATTCGATCTCCATAGTGGCGTAAAGACTAAAATCTTTTTAATAGAAATTATACTCATAATAATTTTTAAAATTTCGGATGACATTTTTTTAATTCTCCATACAAAATTATAAACTTGATTAAAATGGATACTATTAACCAACTTTTTGCTTCGATGATTTTCCGATAGTAAATGTTTAAATCTCTGATTAAAGTTATCATAACATTTTTCTCTGTCATCTAGAGATGTTATACATTGTTTATAGGTATTGTAATTTGTCTGAATGCTGATTTAAATGTTAGCAAACATATTTTTAAAAAATACAAATGTTACAACTGACAGAAGTTAAACTATGGCCTGTTGATCCAAAGAAATATAGTTCAAATCTCAATTCAATTAAAAGATTTTTTTTAAACGCTAATAAATCTTGTTCTCATACTATATATAATGAACTATTGTAAGGCTTATACAGTTTAGGGTGTTTTTGTTAATAGTTGGCACTCAAACACAAGAAAATTCTTTCTTTTTTTCGATTTATAACAAAAATTAGTCTAGGAATAATGTTTTACCTCATCTTTGTAAGTGCATTCATTGTAAGCTCAACTATTTGTCAATGCGTATTTCAAAAATTAGAATAATTTAAATGAACTTTTAAAGGTGATACCATTGACATTTGACATGAGAAAGAAAATTTACACTAATTAATATACTAATAATTTAATTTGAGAGAAAAAAATTTGCCTTGTTTCTTTAAAACCTTTCTATTAAAGAGAGAGAGAGAGAAATGATGAAATACATATTTTACAAATCCTGAAATGAATAATTTTAGAATCAAACAAATTGTTCTAATTGCGTTGAAAAAAGAACTATTGCCATTAAAAATGTGTTCGATTATTATATTATTCGAAAGATGGTATCTAAGCTGCGTTTACATAATGTGGCATTCATCTCAATTTATCCGATGTGCAATTCATATAAAGAACTGTGTTTTCGTAATGTTTCCTACTCATTCATTTAACTTAATTCGATTTTTTTATCATGTATTAGGATATATGATACTGAAGTATGCATAAAAGCTAATGGAAAAGATCAAGAAAGATAAAAAAATTCTTATTTTATAATTGAGACCACCCATGAAGCTGTATATTTTAAAAAACTGAGATAATGTTACTTTTTGGTTGTAAATCTAAAAAATAAAAAGGCGCTATTCCAACTCTCCCTCAGATAATTTGAAAAATAAAGAGAACAAAACTTATTAACTTATAATAATCACTATATTATTTATGATGGTTACTATAAAACAACTATGAGAACCAATCTTACATACAAAACAGCTATAAATATAAATAAAACATATTTTTTGTGTGTGCAATGCTTGGCTAATTTATAAATTTTCCAAAAAAAATCCAAATTTTTATGAAACATTTATCAAAACCCCTACTATTGGAAGGGAATATTTTCGTTCATATTTTTAGAAAACAATGGCGATCAATTATTAAAATATAACAAAAGAATGATTGCACTAATTGATCAAACGATTAATTTTTGCCATGAAACATACAATATAAAATATTTATTTAAAAAAATAGACTTATTTGACTTATCAATACAAGAAATATGAAAATCCATTTGATTTCCCGAAGAATTCGAATAGATTAATAATTTCAATATTTCTTAAATCGTTAAGTTAATAAAAGTAACAAAAGGATTGCATTGCTAGAGTGAAAATCGGGCTTTATCAAGTTTTTTTACAGTTTAAAATTACAGTTCCGAAAAAGTTTCCGAAGCCTGATGTGGAAGCAAAACTGAATAATTTATTTTCAAATTAATGGCATCTTTATTAATATCATATCGATAAAATAGTTATGTTTAACAAATATCATTTTGACAGTTTTATAACGTAAGGGATCTCTTATTCAGCCAGTAATGTAAAATTTTCTCGAAAGTATAGATATATTCTGATTAATTAAAAATCATGAATTAAGCTAATTATATTGAGAATTTAATCGAAATCTTTGGATGGTTATAAAACTTGCAGAAAACTAAATGGAAAATGCTTACTAGATGCAAAACCAATAAAATTATTTTAGAATGGCGATTAAGTATTTAATGTGCTAATAAATATCAGAAGACAATTTTCAATATTTATTGAACAAAGTTTTATTAACGTGAAAGAATAAATACTTTAGAATCAATATTTCCCTCAAAGCAAAAAACTCTGATTCCATCAAAAAAATAGAAGATAAGATCTCACTTAAAGAATTAAGTAAATATATTCTTTTCAAGTTAGAAACAAGTTTACAATGCTAATAAATTTGTTTAAATATATATAATTAAGTAACACATGATAAGCATAAAAAATACATGCTTAAAGAAATTAATCCTATTTCATTCTTTTTTTTCATATACCAATCACACAAAATAGGCATTAATTAAAACATTCAAATAAAATTTAATTTTACATTAAAGTATCTTATAATTTTAAAAATTTTATTTCTTTCAAAAACTGTCATTATTATTCTAAAATATATACTTGGGAAAATTTTCTTAGAAAAAATACTTTCTTGGGAAAAAAATAAACAAGCATTTATGCATAAAATATGTTTGATGCATTATCTACCCAAAAAAATCTATAAAATGTTGTAGTGTTATAATAAAATAATGCTATAATAAAAATTTATAAAATACTCAATATATTATCATTAAAAAAAATTTTTTTATCCTTTACTTTCATATATATTACTCAAAAAAATTAAACTTAACTTGAAAATCTACTCTCGAACTTTATTTAAATAACAATATGAAATAAAATTACATCATATTGTTATTTAATAATTCTTCAATGGTTAACGGACAACAAAATATAAAACAATAAAAATTAGAGATTTTTACTTTTAAAAAATGCGCCTACTACCTGTTAGCATAACACTCTTCCAAAATAAACAAATTTCTGCGCAGAATTCTTTTTCCTTTAAAATAACCTTATCTATAAATCTATTGAAAATGCATTTACAATCCCGTTTACGATTCAAATTAGTTATTTAAATGGCATCAGCAAAGAAAATAAGGCAGATATCTACTTACCTTTAAACAAAGAGCAAAATGAAATAAACCGCTGAAACTGAGGAAGATAAACAAATGAATTTTTCTCCGAGAGCCGAGTTGTTCCAACCAGCTGCTCAGGTGATCGTCTGACAGTTTTCCATCTTCTACTTCGATAGTTATGATAGCTTTGGATCACGTGAAAAAGATGGACCAATGAGAATGTAGAATGATTCAACCGTTCATTCTTTTCCCTCTTCTCCGTACAGTTCTTTTGTTTTGGGGAAATAGTTTCTTTTTTATTATTATTTATATTTTTTGTTACCTCTTCCGGTTGTATTCGGAGCGCTACTACCATTGCCCCTCTCCTTCGCTCTTTTTTTTTTCATCCGAATTCGATTGTCTTTTTTTTATTTGATTTTTTCGCTCGTTGACCTACACTTACTCTCGGACAAATTTAGAACTTAGTAGAGTTTAGCGGAAAATGACATGAGAATTGTTTTTATATGCTTTGAGTTTATGAGACTTCCAAGAAACACGAAAGCTAAATACGTTTTAATGAGATAAAAAAAATTCTTCTCGAATTACAAAATTCTTTCGCATGAAAGTTTTTTTTTTTTAGAAAAGCAATTTGGCCAACAGGAATTGTCTTAGTTAAATTATTAAATTTCAGATTAAATCACACATCCTCGTTTCCTTTTTTTTTTTACTGCCAAGGATGAGAAAAAAACAATATCTGCTTTACGCCATACCTACTTTGTTTTTAGAATGTAAGTCCTTTTAATATCTACGTTCAATATAAAGGCATCTAACAATCTGAAAGACTTGCAGTTTAAATTAAATACGTATGTTTAAATCCAATACATAAAATTTATATACTGAAATTGTGGAAATTCTTTCTTTTATTATTCTTTTTCTTATTATTTGAATCTAAAAGAAAATATATCGAATATCTGCTTTTTTTCCAAGCCTATTCTAAGAAAAAAATAGCCACGTGCTTTTTGAGGGACTAAAAATTATGCTGCATTTCTAGATTACATACATGATGATATTTGAAAAACTTTACTAAAAATATCAAGATATTAAAACATTTATGCATAGCTTTAGGATACAATGCGCAATTCGTTACTAAAAATTATAGTAATGAAAATGAAATAATAATTTTCTTTTATATATTCAGTTGTTCCAAATTAATATAATAAGAAGCTGAAAGTTTCTGGCAATAATAATTCACTAACAAAATTAATAAAAAATTAAAACACAAGTATCGAGGTATGTATTATGATAAATTCCCTTTTATCCAATCAAAAGTTATAATTGAATGATTCAAAAGAGAAACGAATAAGATTTTGATAGATTTTTTTGGGTCGATTTTGGTTTAGATTTCATTTAATTAATATTCTAAAATTTATTAAGAAAAAAAGACAATTTTTACCTTCAAATATAATTGAACAATCAAACGATAAATTTGTGCATCATAAAACGCTATTCCCTGCATTTAATTGTAAGAAAGATAATTGCAAACCATAGTTAATTTCCCTTTTTACCTAAATAAATAAATAACATATTTTTATATTGCAAGAATGAAAAATTAAAATGTTGCAGAATGATTTTAAAAAAAAAGTAATATTCTTCAAGCAAAATGTTATTCAACTGTTGCTTTGAATTTTTCAAAAAATACAAACTTTATCATTTGATTGTTTAGAATTTTTCAATCTTGTTGATACTTTTTCACCATTTTGAAATAGTTAAAAATATTGGAACAATGGATAAGATCTCTAATCAAGATTGGTTAATTAAAAAGAAACTACATTTCTTCTAAGAAAGATTATTAAAACGATATTTCATACTTTTTTTCCTCCTCTTAGCGTTTTGTTTCAAAACTAAATAATGTATTGCATATAAAGTTTTAAAAAGATTCTTTTTCTTAAAATTAAATGCTATTTCAAAACAACATGCTACGCATTTCATGAGAATAAACAACACATCTATCATAAAATTTGATATACTGGTAAAAAAATATTTTTTTCTATGATTTATAAAATATTTTTAGTTAATTTAAAGCCATTTTAAGAACTATGATGATTTTTCCTTCAGTCATTTAATATGACACTTAAAAAATGTGTATTTTTGTGAAATATTTCTATTTTATTGGCCTTTATATTCCATTTATTGACATTATAATTTGACATTTTGAAACAAAAATGGGATTTCCATTGAAACTGTAATATAAAAATGAAAAAGTCGAATGTAGCGTAGTAAAGGAAAAATAGCTAAAATTACTACCAACAAATTCATTAAATGAACAAAAATGTCTTCCAGAATTGCATTTTAATACATATAAGTCATTGTCAACATGACTTTTAAGTAAATGCGCCGTATGTAATAAAATTTTGAGCTATCATTATTTAAGACGAGAAAGAAACTTCAACTTTTTAAAATGGAAACTCAATTTAATATTTAATTAAAAATTAAAAGTATTTTTGCCTTTTCTTACTGTAACTTCAGGGTAAAAAAAACAATTTTTATAACACTTCAATATTTTAATTTTTATTGATATCAGTTTCATTTTTGTGTAATTTTTTTCAATTCTTAATAATTTTTCAAACTTAAAAATTAAATCGGTGCAGATAATTTGGCAGTATGGCTGATTTATTTTACTTTTATTCTTTTATATTTCCATGTGTATGTGTGTGTTTTAATTTTTGACAACGGATTGTTATTGAATTTTTTAAAAAACTGAAAAGTTTATTTAATCAAATTTAAAATTTTGTATTATTGAAACTGCAAGCAAGTACAAAGAGGATTAAGCATCAGCAGAATTCTGGTGGAATACTAAAAGAAAAAGGTTAAAGTATCCAAAAAAATAATTTATATCAAAGAGCAATTGTTGATTCATTTTCATGTTTTTCATAACTGAAAAATTAATATTTAATTAATTATTTCAAATATCTCATTAAAGGCTTTATCATTTGAGGTATTCATTTACAAAATATGAAGTACTGATACGAAAAAATTATGGAGGAAATAAGCTATTGGTAGTTTCTAAGAGTCATCTAATTCAATTGATATTCTCAACATTTATTTGAATTTTAAAATATATTTTAGGCCGAAAAGAATTTTTTTATTATTATTTTAATGTCTTAAACAAAAAAAATCTTTTATGTCAGGATATATTCGATGAAAAGCTTATAGAAGAGTACGGGAGGAAATGATATGCACTGGGAACAGTTATTTTCAATAACTTAAAAAGAAGGAATATCATCGAGTCATTTCTCTGTACGTAGAAGGACGTGTATCAAGTTAAACCATACTTTCTCGTTTCTCTTCTACGCTCAAGAACTCTTAGACGCAGAAAGGAATTGACGCTTTCATTAGAATTTAAGAACTCCGATTTATTAAAGCAAGCCTCCTTTTGAAAGCAAAGAGGAATATTTCCTTCCATCTTGCTAATGCTTGTAAATGTTGGAAACGAATTTAATCACTTGATATGTGGGCGGAGCTAACCGCTAAACCCACGTGGTATCGTAAGTATGTGTATATGCATGTAAAAAGTTTCGGCTCTCATCTGTGAGTGTGCGCGTGTAATATGGTTTTTTTTTTTTCATGACGGTAGCTTCTAGAATGGCTTACCGAATATACCTTGTCTCGGAATATAATTAGAAATTAATATTTACTCGGATTAATTGTTTACATGTCTTTATTTAGAATATGTGCGTTGTTAAATCTTGTTAAGTTTGCTGTTACAAATAAACTGTTTAAAAGGACAAACTTCTCGTCATTCCTTGGAATCTCGTATATTTCAACTTGGTGATATACCATCATTTATTATTTTTCATGGTGTCGAAACCCGGGAATATGCTTTTGGATAATCAAAATCTTACTTGTGATGTCGGATTAGAATTTGGATTAATTCTCTTGGATTAGGAATAAACTCGGACCGGAATAGAGGTACTGTACCAATTTTATTTGCTAAAGATGGAGACTATCGACAAATTGAAAAGTAAAAGGAAAAACGTTCGTACTGCCAGTACGAAACTCATGACTGTTATTTACCCGTTTCTAGAAATATGTAATGTAAGAAATGAAAGCGATCGAAATAAGCTTTCGCAGCACTTACTAAATGTCGAGGAAAAACTTAAAGAACTTAAATCTTTAAATAGTAAAATCGAAGAATTAATAACTGATAAGGAAGCTTTCGAAACTGATATTCAGAGCTCCTTTGATTATGATGAAAAGCTAAATGAAGTTAAGTTTCAAATTAAATGTAAAATTGAAACTAGAACCGAACAACTACCTGATTCATCTCCCTCATTTCATGGTCCAGTTAATGTAGAAACTAACCATTCTGCAATTTCTATTAATTTGCCAAAATTAAGAATTTCCACATTTAGTGGAGATCCCAGCACCTTTTTGGAATTTTTTAACAGCTTTAAGAGCGCGGTTGACAGCAATGAATCTTTAAGTAATGTCGACAAATTTATTTATTTGAAATCCTTTTTGTCCGGAGAGGCCCTTAAAACTGTTTCTGGGTTTTCCCTAACAGAAAAAAATTATAAAGCATGTTTGGATCTTCTGGAAGATAGATATGGGAAAAAGGACCGTTTGATTAGTCATTTTATAAATAGGCTATTAGAAATTGAACCAGTCAAATCCTCCTTTAATATCAGAGGCTTAAGAAGGTTACATGACGAAAGCGAAATAAGTATTAGAAATTTAAATGCGATGGAAATTGATTCAGAAAATTACGGACATTTATTGATTCCAATTTTATTGAAGCAAATGCCCCAAGATTTAGTTATAGAATATCATCGCAAAAGAGATCCTGATAAAACTGGTGATGTAAAAGAACTAATGAAGTTCATAAAATTTGAGATTGAATCTCGAGAATCTGCGAATATTGTCGCCGGTCGTGCTCATAAATTTCCAGAATATTCTAAGCAATATTCCCGAAATTCCTATTCTCAGGAACAGTCTAATAAATTTAAAAATAATACTCCTTCATCTGCTGCTTTAAACACAGTTGTCAAAAATGTGTGTATCTTTTGTTCTTGTGATTCGCACCCTGCATTAAAATGTAAATCTTTAACAAATGAGCAAAAACGTTACAAATTAAAGAAAGAAGGTTTTTGTTATCGTTGTATGATGTATAAACATTTGATGTCCCAATGTAAAGTTAAAATTACTCCTTGCGAAACTTGTCAGAGTTCGCAACATAATGCTTTATTTTGCCCGAAAAACAAAAATAAAAATCCCTCTAATTGCGAATCTAAAGTAGAAACCGACGAAAAGCAGGTAATCATGACTTCTGTTTTGAATCCTGAAAATAAACCCGGCAATTATGTAACGTTGCTACAAACAGCTAAAGTCGAAGTTCAAGGTAATGATTCTCGAAAGTTAATTGCTAGAATATTGTTTGATTCAGGATCTATGAAAACTTTCATTCGCAATGATTTAAAGCAATCTTTAAATTTGAAAACGATACGAAAAGAGAAACTTTTGATATATACCTTCTCAAAACAAGAACCTATGGAAAAAATTTGTGATGTAGTGACTCTAAAATTAACTAGTTTATATCCTCCCTATAAATCCATCAAAATAGAAGCTTTGGCATCAGATGAAATAACCGCCGCTAATATCTATTCGAACATTAATCCCAGACATTTAGAAAACATTCTCCCAGCTGGCTGTTTTATCGCCGATTCGTACGAGGAATCCAAAACACCGATTCAAATTCTCCTAGGCGCCGATTTCTTGTGTAATGCAATGTCTGGTGAAGCAAGGAAGATAAACAAGAATCTTTTCATTCAACCCACAATATTTGGCGATACGTTAATTGGGCAAATGTTTAATCCTCATGAAGCAATAAAAAATCATACTTCTGTTTTCAACCTCTCTTGTAATATAATTGAAAACGATTTATCCTCGCTGTGGCATATAGATTCTTTTTTTGTTAATAGATGAGTCACAGGAAGTGAAACCTTCGGATATTTTATCCAACTTCGGAAAGGAATTAAAGATAAAAAATAAACGTTATGAATGCCCGTTGCAGTGGAAATCGCAAGAATTAAAATATAATCTTAGCAATAATCTAGATGTTGCTTTTAAGAGATTTTCTAGTTTACAAAAAAGATTTATTCGCGATGAATCCTTGTTCGAAAAATATAATGCAGTGATGAAAGAACAAGTTAAGGCAGGAATTATAGAAATGTGTTCTGATGATTGTTCTGTTGGTTATGTAATGCCTCATAGAGAAGTATTAAAAGAAAGTTCTTCCAGCACAAAAACAAGAATAGTTTATGACGCCAGTAGTAAAATCGGGACGAACATAAGTTTAAACGAATGCCTTGCTTCAGGAGAAAATTTGAATCCTAATCTAATTGATGTTATATTAAAATTTAGGGAACATAAGGTTGCTTTTTGTGGAGATATTGCGCGTGCCTTTTTGCAAATTGAAGTCTCTGAATCGGATAGAAATTATTTATGTTTCTTTTATTATAAAAACTGTGACCAAACGCTACCAATAACTTTGTATCATTTTAATAGACATTGTTTCGGTGTTACTTGTTCACCCTTTGTTTTGGCTGCTACTATTAAAACGCATATTAAAGAGTACAAAGATAAATATCCTCTCGCTTATAAAATGCTTAATGAATCATTGTTCGTAGATGATCTCTTTTACGGGAGTTCCACGGTTGAAGAAGCTCTTGCATTGTCTTCCGATGCTGTTTCAATATTAAAAGACGCAAGCATGAATATGAGAAAATTCGACTGTAATTCTAAACAATTAAAAGAAGAATGGCGAAATACTAATTCCGATATTGAAATCAATGAAAACACTGATTCTCCCCTTAAAATATTAGGGCTTGTATGGAACAATTTAGATGATACAATAGGACTTAATTTGCAATCCCTGTTGTCAGATTTAAATGATAATGAATGCACGAAAAGAAATGTGCTTCATACGGCGGCCAAATTATTTGATCCTATCGGATTTATATCACCGTTTTCAATCCGTATAAAATGTCAACTACAAGAATTATGGCAACTTGGTATTGAATGGGATGAAGTTTTTAATGGACAAATTAAAGAGAGTTTCCAAAATTGGTGTAACGAAATTAAAGATTTGCAGAATTTAAAGATCCCTCGATACTATTTCCCTAACCAAGATGCTATAAATAATCAAGATATTCAACTTCATGTTTTTTCTGACTCTTCCTTAAAATGTTATGGAGCTGTGGCTTACTTGAGGTACAAAACCTCTAACGGAAATTTTGAGACTAGTTTTGTAATGTCGAAATCTAGGGTAGCTCCAATTAAAAAGTTAACTCTCCCTCGTCTTGAGCTAATGGGTGCTATAATCGCTTCTCGTATGGTGAAATATCTTAAGGGAATTTTCCAGGATATAAAAAAATTTGTACTGTGGAGTGACTCGACAATTGTTCTCCACTGGATTAAAGGTTCAGCATCCAAATACAAACAATTCGTTGCTAATAGAGTAATAGAAATTCAGGAAATTACCGATCCCATTTCTTGGAAGCATTGTAGTGGGAAACATAACCCAGCCGACCTATTGACCAGAGGACTAGCCAGTAAGGATTTGATAATCTCTAATAAATGGTGGCATGGTCCTGAATGGTTAAAAGAAGCGGAAAATCTTTGGCCTAAAGCAAAAGAATTTGAATACGACTCAAAAGATCCTGAAATCATATCTGAATCTAAATCCTGCGTTATAGTTAGCTCTGTTATAGCTTACGAAAAACTTATGGATCCAGGAAATTTTAGCTGCTTGCTAAAAATGTTAAGAGTGACTGCTTGGGTATTGCGTTTTGTAAATTTATCCAAAAAGAAAAGCACAGAAAAAGGTCCTCTTACATCTGACGAACTTTTGTACGCTGAACTGTATTGGGTAAGAATAGTTCAAAATGATTCTTACTCCAGTGAAATAACCTGTTTGAAGAACAATAAACCTTTGCCTAAAGACTCAAAATTATTATGCTTAAACCCTTTTCTTGATAGCAATGGTATCCTACGAGTTACAGGAAGACTAGGAAAATCATCGTATTTATCTCCCTATGAAAAGCATCCTGTTATTCTCCCTTCCAAGGCTAAGTTAACTGAATTATTAATTTGGGAATCCCATAAAAGAGTTTTCCATTCTGGTGTGTCCCATACTTTAGTGCAAGTACGAGAGAAATACTGGATTTTAAAGGCCAGACAAACTATCAAATCCCTTCTAGGAAAGTGCACTATTTGTCGAAGATTTAATTCTTCACCAGGAAGTCAAGTGATTGCGCCCCTTCCAGATATTCGAGTGGAACAGTCAGCTCCCTTTACTATGGTAGGACTTGATTTTGCAGGTCCCCTATTCGTGAAAGACTCCAGTGTAAAGCAGTATATTTTGCTGATAACTTGTGCTGTGACAAGAAGTGTTCATCTCGAATTAGTTGGTGACATGACTACGGACACTTTCCTCCTCGCATTCCGTCGTTTCATTTCTCGACGTGGTTTGTGTTCTGTGGTGATTTCTGATAATGCTCGCACGTTTAAACGAGCAGAATTGGAGATTAAATTAATTTGGAAAGTGATTAATCATCCTGATGTGCAAGACTTCTACTCTAAAAACGGTATTAAATGGCAATTTATAGTGGAAAGAGCCGCCTGGTGGGGTGGATTCTACGAACGAATGGTTCGTACTGTCAAAACTGTCTTACGTAAATCTCTTGGAAAATCGTGTCTCACTATTGATCAATTGTTAACAGTGCTTATTGAAATAGAAGGCATGATCAACTCTCGACCAATCACCTACGTAAGTAGTGATTCGGAGGAACCAACTGCCTTAACTCCAGCTCATTTCATTCTAGGAAGGAGAATAACATCATTGCCCTCTGTAAAACTTCACCTTGATTCAAATCTTTCTTCTAGGAAATATTTCATTAAAACTTTTAATTATCGTGAAAAATTAATGAGATCTTTTTGGACCAGGTGGAAAAATGAATATTTACTAAATTTAAGATCGGCCCATTCAAGTTTAGCTAAAAACTGCTCTCAATTTAAGGTTAACGATGTAGTCTTAATTAAAGATGATCATTTACCTCGTAATTTTTGGAAACTAGGAAAAATACTTGAATTATTTCCTGGAAGAGATGGCAAGGTGAGGGCTTGCAAATTAAAAACTGAGTCTGCAACTATCAGGCGACCTGTACAACTGTTGTATAATTTGGAAATACTGGACTAAAGTGTATAAATTGTATTCATGAACTCTTAACTTTATGCCTAATTTCTTGAATATTAACTGCCATAAATCTGAATATTATATATTGTACAATTTTAGTTAATTGATATACTTGTATGTTTTCATGTTTCTTTAATAGTGCATATGTTTTACCAGGTAACTTTCATGTTATGCAAGAATATTTACTCGGATTTTTTATGAACCCCCCTTGGTTCATCCGGGGGCAGGTTGTTGGAAACGAATTTAATCACTTGATATGTGGGCGGAGCTAACCGC
>JAOUZG010043906.1:6157707-6177760 GCA_026289955.1 Argiope argentata | reverse complement strand
AAAAATTGCCAAATAATGTAGAATTCCGTTGACTTTTTTTAGCATTCACTACACTTGGCGACTCAGCATGCGTTTGGTTCACAATTGGGGATATTTGTGTCCGGCTAAGGGAAAAGTACCTATTTCGGATTCTTTATTTATATAATTTTAAATAAAAACTTAAAATTCTCTAACATCCTATCTCATGCTTCCTTGTTTCTTTGAAGTTAAGAAAATTATGTCTAATAATCTATCGACTGGACAAAGTTTTATTATTTTAATCATTTTATTATGGCTGTTTCAAATTTTCTCCTTAGTGAGAAGGGAACTTTGGCAGTTAGAGGGAAAAAGACTGGAAGGAATATAAATTGGTTTTTTACTTTACCCTTAAATTACTCAACGACACATGCAGTCCCAAAATTAGGTACAAGAAAATGTACAGAATAAAAAAATTTTTTAAAATGAATATTGATTTTATATATTTTGTAGTAAAAGTATTAGTTCTATCTCCTATTGAATTTTCAATTAATATTCCTAATTACTTTAAAATTTTCCCTTTTTTTTCGAAAGATGATGCATACAGTCAAATGAATTATCCAAAAAAAAATTCCACACACAAAAAATATTAATTATATGCATATTTAGTTGGTACATCAAAGAACTAGTATGATTTGGAAAATTAGAGTGGGAGTTCCCCTTAGTTTGCGCATCATTTACAAAAAATTATTAAGTCTATATACCAAAATAATTTCATAATAGTTTCTAAAGTGACTTCGATCTAACTATTCTAAAAATACTAGGCGAACAATAAATTTATTTCTGTTTTTTAAAGCTTGAAATGAACATAGGAAAACTCAGTATTGAAGTTCCTATATTTGATATTTTGCAATAACTACTAAAATACACATATTTTGGGCTTTATTACAAACCTTAAGCTGATCTCAAAATTCTCCAGCATTTTGCTGTATACTTTCCTTTCTTTTATTTGAAAGAGGTGAATTGGATAGGAAAGTTTATTTTTACAATCTTAATAAACGAGCCGTCGTTTTATAAATATTTTCTAGAGCTGAATTTTGCGAAATAATATATTTGACAAATTATGAGACTTTTTTGTTGTTGTTGAAGAAAAACTAAACTAAGATGCCTTTTCTTGACCAATTTATATATTATATCATTCTTAATAGAATGAACATTATTACAGATTTAAAAAATCTGTATTTAATCATAGAAATTAATATACAGTTACAGTAGGTTCATCGCATTTGTCATGCCAATTTCTTCATTGCTCATAACTATTTTTTTTCTCCATAGATTCCTTCTTATAGCGATAAGATTCAGCGACAGCTAGCGATAAATTTCACAAGCAGTAGAATATTCGAGCACTAACTTTCCTCAACCATATGCTACAATCTTTTAAGGGGAAACAGAAAATCATGTTCAAAAGAGAATCTAGAACTGATAGCTGCGTTGAGGCAATTTTAAAAATTCATATTTAACGATTCAACCTTGTTTCTCAGCATTTAAATTTATTTTCAAGTCATGTTTGTATTCGGTTTGAACTTGACAGAAGTAAGGTATTGGGATTTATAGCAACAATGGCTTTTATCCCCTTTGTATTCGGTAATAATCTTGAAGTAAAGGTTGTCCTGTTACAGTTAAAGTGAATGGCTAGATAGTTACAGTGTTATTTTTTGCCACAATTTTCGCAATGTTTCGTTAATGATAATCATTAAGTGAAGTTCCATTTACAGAAACAACATATAGGACAACAAATAATCATAAGTCTTTCTCAATTATTTCTTACTGAGAAAATCACATTGATTAGAAATCGTATTGAATGATGCCAATCGGACGTTTTTATAACAATTTTAAAGCTACTGATTTTCTCTTTTGGAAAACTACAGATTTTTCACCGGGCTTATAAAGAAAGGGGAAGGGAGACAAATGAAGGTATTAGATGTTGTTTTTACATTTACCTTCTAAACTTCTTGATAAATAAATTTATTATTTCTTCTTCTTTTTCTGGATGGAAAAGAAAATTTTTAATTTTCGGCAAAATTTAAACTATTATGATCACTGATACATTAATATACAATGAATGCATTGTGATGAGTTTTTTGCAGAAGCGGATAAACCAAGGATCAAACTTGCAATGTTCCGATTTGTAGCCGAGTAATATAACCACAATACAAAAGTAATTACCTGTGTACCGTAGATATTATCTGGCTTATGAAGCTTCCATCACTTACTCTCCCAACGGTGAGTCAGTGGTCAGACGAATGATACATTTTGCGCCAAGCGTATGGCGAGCATGTGTGAATTGGTGATGATGTTGGCTATTGTTTCTAATGCGCCTGGCGACTATTTATGTCTGTAAGGGGTGCCACAACAGCAGTTCGAAGGTTGCTATATCAAGTCCGGGTCGCCAATACGGCGGAAATGGGTTGCCCTAGGACCAAACTTGCAACGTTTTTTTTTGTAGCCGAGTAACGTAACCACAATACAAAAGTAATTACTTGAATACCATAGATGTTATCTGGCTTATAAAGCTTTCACCTCAAGATTTTTGAGGCTCTGTTCTTTCTACAAAGAGTACATAAGCATCATGGAGAGATATACCGACGAGTTTGAATTTATCAGAGAGCATATTAATTAATTTACATTTTTTTTTTTGTACTTGCTAAGAATATTTCCCAATTTAGATTTGAATTCATGTTTTCCTCAAAAAAATTGAGAAAACGCTTTGGATCATCATCCAAGTTACTCCATGATTTTAATATTTTTTTTTGTAGGATTATTATATCTATCTAATAGGATATTAAAGATTGGTCTTCTGGTTCTGTCTGTAAGGTGCATGAATATCCCACCCCCCTGTAAAAAGGAGCTGTTGAAGCGAATGTGATGAATGAGTAGCTAACTCGTATTCCTGGTCCTCGTTGGCGCTACTTCAAAACAAGAGATACTCGTTTTGGCTTAAAACCGTTCATGCATCAGCAAACTTGTCCATGACAAGTGCCATTAGAAACAACAACTACACATTTTGTAATTATTTTTTCATTGTACTCTGACAGCTGTACAAACTGACTTTCTCTAATATTTGATTTGATTGCGCTCAAAATTTGATAGAAATCTACGCATTTGGTGTAAATAAATACGGTTTTAATCCCCACCTCAATCAACACTTTTTTTCAGTTAGCATGCTCACAAACAAATTTTTAAAAAAGTTTCTTTTTTTTTAACGATTTAAATGTAAAACAGTAATATACTAGAAAAAATACGTAAAAAAATGAGCTAGAAAATATTTATTCATTTTGCATGTTAATATATACAGTAGAGTTCCAGTTATCTCAATAGAGCTCAAGAAGGGGGGGCTGCAAACAAAATCTTTCCCTGCAAAAAGAAGCACGACAGCAAATTCCCGGATTTAAATATATGCCTGATGATAACCATTTCATTATTACACCATCTCTCAGGAGTTGTCACATTATTTTCTCAAAATTGTAATATAATTTTTTAATTAAATTATTTCTTTAGGATCATTGTTATAATTTTTTGACAAACATAATAAACATTTTATAGAGCCGGCTTTCTAGCGCAGAGGTAGAGTGTCTTCCTCGTGTTCTGGGAATTCCGGGTTCGAGTCTCGTTTCAGGCATGGTTGTTCTGTCTGTGAGGAGCGTAAATGTTCCCCCCTGTAAAAAGGGGCTGTGCAAGCAAATGGGGTGAGAGTTTAGCTAAGTCGTACTCTTTTACCAAGTTCGCGCTACTTCAAAATCAAGCGACGCTGATTTCGGCTTAAATCTGCTGCTGCTATATCAGCGGGGGGCTTGTCCATGGCAAGTGCCATAAGTAACAACATCTCCATTTTATACACAAATGTGCCAAAAAAATACTTATATTTTCATATCTGAAGAATTATAGTTATAATAGTTCTAATCCTTATTCACCGTATAAAATATGCATTATTTGTTTCGATAATAATACTTTGTTATTGATATTTTAAACATGAGTGATAAATACACTTCCTAAGATTTCGGAAAGAGTTAAAGTAAAATGAATAAGAATTCAAAACAGCATTGTAATGAAAACATGTCAATATCTTTATTTTGCCAATCACCAAAAAAACATAATAAATGCATGAAACTGTTTTTTTTTCTTGCAAAAAAAGTATTAATATAAAATACCGAATGAATATCATTAAATTTTTATTATTCCTTTACATTTTATCTAAATTGAAGGACCACTTTATAAATAATTGGATACCTTTTCCATTTTTATCTCATTTTCAATAAATAATATAACAACCGTCATGCATGTAAGTGTTCAGGGAAAACATCTTTTCCTCATAAATTTCTCAGAAAGGGCATTTTTCAAAGCATCTTATTCGCAGCTAATTGAAATTCGAAACGCGTTTTCAAATTAGTTCGAAGCTGAGCTGTTGAGAAGGACTCTCTTGAGGGATGGTCCCGAAAAGCTGCAAAGCAGATAGGGAAACAATGCGCTAAGCCTTTCCAAATAACGCATTTATCACTCTATTACACGGATTATTTGTGGTACGTTGAAGAGGCATATTTGAACGTTCTGAACCGTTACGATGTTTTTCTATTGATTCCAGACGAAAAGTCGCTAGCCTTTGTTCTATATTTGTTATCAGACCGTCTAGCGCGAGTACGTTGGGCTAAACGATTTCACGTATGATCAACGATACGGAGTCGTTAATCCAAACAACGAGTACGAAAATTGTGATGGGTGAGATAATTTTTCGGTTCGGTTTTATTTAAGATTAACTAAAGTTTATCTTTTTTTTCTTCGAAGTTTTATTACTTTTAAGCAATTAATTGTTTATACCGTCTGAGAGATGTCACAGAACAAACCATACCGTTCATGCTTCAAATGCTGAGGATTAATTGGGAATTTAATATTCAATAAAATTAAGAATTGCGTTCCTTTCCAAAATATTATTGAGTGATTTGGGGTAATGAGGTATTTACGCAGCTCGAGTATCAAGAACTTAAATTTAAATTGCCAAAAATAAAAAAAAATGATTTAACAATTCTTTTTATTCGAATTTACGAATCAGAACATAACTTCTAAGACTTTTTTTCAAATGTGGCCTCTTTCTGTTGAGGAATATTTTTTAATGAATATATATATATAATGTTTGTTTAATTGTTAATTCATATATATTTTAAGTAGCCAAATAAAACTTCACTGAAGAGGAAATTATCTTTTTTAACCCATTCACTGCCAAGCCTAAATTGTATGAGGTTATCCCCATTGCCATTTCTGTTTTGAGTGTTATTGTTTATCTAAGTTTTATTATTTCAAAATAAATACACATAATTTGTCATAAATAATCATTTACATGTATAAAAATCAAACACGAGTATACTCGTGGTTGGCAATGGGAATAACCTCATACAATTTAGGCTTGGCAAAGAATGGGTTAAATAAAGTAGAATTTTTGTAAAAACAATTTATTTGTAGCTTTTTTTCAAGTTTTTACACTTGTATATTTATATGTGTGGCCATAAAAAGTTTTCAAGTTTGACAAATTGAACGTTATAATATATTGAAAGTATCACGAGTATATTCGTGCTGGCAATGGGTAACACCCTGCCAACCACGAGTATATTCGTGGTTGGCAGCGAATAGGTTAATAATCTAGATTGTCAATAATAATATTTTTAATTTGCACATAATCTATATATTTAATATTCTGCAAGCATTAATATTTTTTTTAAAATTTTAATAATGGATTTTTAATTGTTCTATTTTTAAAGAGTTCCCATTTTCTTAGCTTAATTAATTTCCTCAGTCAAAGTTATAGATGCCAAAGCAAAATCATAAAAACGTGACAAAACTACTCCAATACTTTGAATTTTCGTCAAATGTATGATGTATTTTAACTCAATAAATATTCAAGAATATCTCTTTTTTTATGATAATTTTTTAATTAAAAATTCTTAATAATATTATTCGATTTTGAATAAAATAACATTATGAACTATTTTTCACTACCCTAATAAAATGACATTTAAACCATTTTTAATTTTTTGAAAATTATTTTTTAAAACTTTTTAATCCCTGCTATATTTAATATCCATGTTAAACATTATGAAATCTAAAAACTAATATTTCAATCATTTTTCTCCAGTTGATACCTTTGTTATAATGTCAATTTTCAGTTAAATTAATATATTAATTACAAACTAAGAACTCTACAATTACTACAATATTCTATTGTCACATGGTGCCAAGGAGTATTAAATTTCAGAATTTCAATGCATAAAAAAGCGAGAAAAAACGTACATTAACCATTAAAAAACCTTAACCATTATTATATATTAACCATTAAAATCTATTTTGCTTGAACTTAAAATAGAGTAGCTGAGAGCGGAATTCATAGAATCTATTTATTGAACTTTTTGAAATCTTATTGAATGTATATAGTTGAATTCCAATATATCGATATCTCTGCCTTTCGAACGATTTTCAAAAAACTTTATAAATCGAATAAATTTTTAACGTTAAAGAATGCGTAATCCATTTCAGTTAATTAACACATTTTAAAAAAGCGGGAAAATGATATCATTAAAAAAAGAAGAGTATAATTTAAATAAAGACAAAAAACTGTTTTCTCGATTCTTATCACAACCGAAATTCACTTTATAAAGTCCAAATAAAGCGCTTTTTGTCGGTATTTTGTCTCTAGACTTCCTGCAATGAATATGTTCTTTAAACGGAAACCTTTAAAAAGTTTAATTTAGTTATTTTAAAGCCTCGTTTTAAAACAATACTTTGACTATTTTGAGACGGACATTATCATTCTGAATACCAGTCAGAAGAATAAGACGAGAATTGAGTTCACCCCCTACTCTCTGAACTTTCACGCCTCACCAGCGGGCGGACGTTTAGCCTCATTGGACTTCACGCGCATCAGAGACAGTTCTTCGGTGAAATCGGGTCTTGAACCCGAACCCTCAAGTTCCGAGATCTAATCACAAGGCTGCCACAGTCCTTTAAGTGAGAAAAATATAGCCAGCAAAACAAAAGGAGCTACCAGAAAGATTAAATTACGACAATAAAAAAATTTATTTTTCAATCGTCAAAATCTTTGAAAGTAAGGTAGGAAATCGGGGGAAGATTTAACTACTCAAATATTGACAAAATAGATGAAGCCATTTTGAAATACGTAAAAGTGGTAAGAAACGAAAAAATACAAGTGACTGAGTTTTCTGAAAACCTATTCTGAATGGCTCCATAAATTCAAACAAAAATTAAAAATATAAAAAAAAACAATATAGCTTTTAAGAAAATGTAAAGGTAAGAAGAAGAGAGGGAAAAGATAAACAGTTGTGTATTTTTTTAAATTTTTACATACTGAACTTCCCAGGAACTTTCAAGTTCTATTTATAAAAGGTGCACATATGCTGTTGTGACGTGATCCACTTTACAACAGAAGGGGGATGCAGTAGCTTCTGAGGGTAAGTCATAGAACAGACTTTAAGACCCGCCCCGAAGGCACACGGATTAAACATAAGCACTGAATAGACCACCGCAATAGCAATTAAAGGGAACTGTGGTTGAGTACTAATGGCCATCACCGGCCACGGTACAACCCTCTCCGAAGGAAATACGTCCCGTCATCGTTGGGAGGAGTCTAACCCCCATCTATTAGTGTACCCACCGGGTTAGCGAGATCCAACCACCATACTGGAAGCATCTCATTCTCAATTACGAGGAGTACCGGGGGTGAGCTTCTGAGGGCATAGACCCAGGAGCCCAAGAAGGTAGAAGTCTGATTTCTAGCTCGCACACTTCACAAACCTTTTTACGGGACGAACTTCATTCAAGCATTTCATTCATTTGTCCACAAATCATAATTCAAATCTGGAACAGAGAACGACCACCTCTGACCCAGTATTCCCAGTAGTATTACTCTCGACAAGGAGTACTTTTTGACTACGACAGATTTAACGTATGTCAGTCACCACAAACTTGGAGATTCTTTGGCCTACGAGGTTCGAACTCGAAACCTATGGAATACGAGTACGACGTTCTACCAACCTGGCTATCCCGGTCACAGGTGCATATATTTTATAAAGTAATCCAAATATCAATTCAAATTTTATAAAAATTGAAATGTCAAAAACGTTTGAATAAATCCTACAAATAAATACACGAAGTATTGAATTGCTGCATGTAAATGGAATACAATTTGTGGCGAAGAAAGTATTTTTTTGAAATTAAACTTTTAAAAATATAAGACTTTTTTGAAGGATTTCAAATCGAAAGTGGATTGAAAAACATTGTTAAACTTCGGACAAACAGCTAGTAATTCCGTTTTAATGGATAACTGTAACAACAACAAACAAGGATGGAAACTTAAAGAAATAAGTGTTCCAACATTTGTAATTACTGATAGCTAATCTAATAAGATGATTTCAAATGTAAGACCCCTTCATATAGTTAAGCTTTACTTTGATCTTCAGAGAAGACAGTGAAACGGTGACAGTGAGAAAGGGATTAGGTGATTCGAACGTCAGACATCTTGACTGTCGCAATGACAAAAAAAAAAGAAAAAAAAAGCTCTTATTTCGCTTTTTTAAAGACAAATACAACGACGGAAGGAAATAAAATCTCTACTACCGTTTATGTGCCATCGGTTTTAATTACTACAGCATAGAGCAGATTTTTCATATCACTGCTAAGTACTGCTAATTCTTTCGGTCTTCCTTACATTCATTTATTATTATTATATTTTATAAAATATTAACTTGGAGTCTGTTAACGTTTATCTAAAGAAGGATATTACCTGAAAGAGAGAATTTTAAAAAAAACCACGTCTAGAAAAAGAAATAATCGGATTGTCTGCTTATTAGAGCTTGTTTTCGATGAAGGTCGCAACACACAACTATGAAACAAAGGCCTTTTTTTTTCTTAATTAGGATGGTTAAATGATCCATATAGATACAAATACTTTTTAAAAAAATCTCTGCATCGTGTTTCATAGTAGTAGTAGTAGTATATATATATATATATATATATATATATATATATATATATATATATAATGATATTTTTAAACTCTTAATTTTAATCCTAATTAATTTCCAAAGCCCTATCTTAGTTTAGCCCATAGTAATATCATTCTAAAATATTCTCTTATTTCGTGATCTATTCCTCTCGCTCTAGTTAATTAATTCAAGAGAAGCTGTGTAAAATTGCTGAAACATCTAAACGCTGACCTAACAAAATACTTTTATAAAGATCCCTGTGTCTCCCTTACCTCTTATATGCGAAACGTGGAAATCCCCATTGAAATCCAAGTTTAAAAGCTCTATAAAAAATATTTATCCCTATCAAAGTCTTGGTATTTAAGACCAGGGATAATGATTTCCCGTCCCTTTTTTTTGTACACTTAGCTTTCGTGAATTCCGTGTTGTGTCGATCTATCTTGTGCACGTTGCCTTCGCTTGTAAATAATGCCTGCTCGCGAGATGGAATAAAAAGAACTAAAAATTCAACCTGTATTCTCCATGATTTCGGCCACGACTCTGCTATTTATTCTCAGCAAATTATTTAAATGTGTTTTTCATTATATATATATATATATATATATATATATATATATATATATATATATTTCTGCATTTGTGGGGGGGGCATAAAAATGTCATATTTTAGAAATTCGAGAACTTAATTATCAGTTAATGGATTAAATTAATTAAATTTTGATTTCTTACGAATGTCGCCGTCTGATAACCGATTTCAGAAATAAAGTGATTTCAAATTCTCAAAATGCTTATAATAATGAATTAAAAATTAAGAATAAGAAATAGAAAATAATAGGATTGAAAAATTTGTCTTTTTAAAAAAAATTTTGTAGGTAAAATCAAGTTTCAAAATTATTTTTATGAAATTTATTTATTATTTGTTTCAGCAAAAATTAGATTGGTTTTGCTTCTTTGCATTCTACACTGAAATTCAGATATCGCATGTGTAGTGTTGAAAAAAAACCATTATCAATATAATTTCGCTGTTAATGAATATTTAAAAAACCAAACTGGCTGCAAATGTATGAAAAATGAATTTCAAAACATTTACGAATAAAATTAATGCTTTTCTTAGTCAAATATTTACATGTACACTCATGTCCATAAATTAAGGACAATGCAAGTTCAGGCAAAGAAAGAGTCAGAAGCAAAACAAATGTAACTTATTTGTAAAGCCTATTTATTATACAGAAAGTAAAAAGCAAAAAAAAAATGCTATATGTTTGATATCATTAATAAAAATTGCGACTTTTTGCTCCTTGGAGAAAATTACAGAAAAAAAAAACTATTTACAAAACCCAATATTACACGGTTGGTATGATAGTTAATACACAGTGTGTCTCCCAGATGATGCAATACAGTCCGTACAACGCCTAGGCATGCTAAGTATTAAATTATCGATCTGATCTTGGGGAATATTACACCACTCCTCAAGAAATGCTCTCCGAAACTCCGGTAGAACCCTATTCCAAGTTCCTCGGATATTTTCAGTTGAGTACGCCCACATTCCAGGAGTCAAATAATTGCACCATGTAAAAAAATCATTCAAATGCTTCCTTTGTGTCATAACTATGAGGTCATTGCACTGAAAGGCTTATAAAGCGCTTGAGAACAATTTTAAGTTTTTGCCTATATGTTGATGTTACTCATGGCACTTGCCTATGGACAAGCCCCCGCTGATACAGCAGCAGATTTAAGCCGAAAGGAGCGTCTCTTGTTTTTTAAGTAGTGCCAACTAGGGTCAAGAGTACGACTTACACACTCACAACAAGGAGCGTCCCTTGTTTTTTAAGTAGCGCCAACTAGGGTCAAGAGTACGACTTACACACTCACAACAAGGAGCGTCTCTTGTTTTTTAAGTAGCGCCAACTAGGGTCAAGACTACGACTACACACTCACCACATTTGCTTGCACAGCCCCTTTTCATAAGAGTCACAGTCACACATCTCACAGGTAGCGCACAGAAGCGCAACCATGCCCGAACCGGGACTCCCAGAACACGAGGAAGACATGCTACCTCTGTGCCAGAAAGATAGCTTTTGCCTATATTCTTATACATCACTCTCTTACACTCTCGTTATTGTGACGTACTACCGATGTCATCTCGTAACTTCCTGCAATTGCTTATGATTTTTGAAGAGGTGTGTAGCCATTTTACGGATGATGTATGCATTTTATAGTTCGATTTCCGAGTGACACTGAATTATCCTTAATTTAAGAATATGAGTGCATTTCAAAATTAATAAACATTACCAAAAATGTAAATAAGAGACAAGATATTTTCAATGTTGCAGCAAAAAAATGATTTAAGGTTACCTGTAAATAACAGGCCATATTTGGCGATATACTGGTAAGCCAGAAATTTTGATTGTGTTTAGTCTCAATTAAATCTATAACATATAACTTAATTTTCATAATTTCCCTAAAAAACAGTTTTAAGCATCGCTACAAAAATAAAAGCCGTGTTATTTTAGCAGTAATATCTATTCTTTTCCTTTATATATGAAGTATCCTAATAGAATCAAGTCCTACTATATCATTTTGTTTGCTAAAAGCGTTATTCCTTGTTCATTATTTAATTTTCACGGTCTCACTTTGTACATCAAAAAAACTTATCATTTATTAATCCTTTATTTACCGAATTATTTTATCATCAATTATTCAAATTCATTTTGAACCGTTACTTAAATTTTGATACTAAAGAAACAAGCAAGATAAAAAACTTTTTTAATTAATTAAAATGATTGAATTAATGAAAGTAATAATAAAAGATTTTGAATGTTATTTTTAGTTGACATTTACTGCTTTCTATTAGAAATAAGCTCTTCGTGTTCTTTTAAATGCTTTTTGTCATATTGTGAAGATATTAGATGGATTTGAACTATATTTTAAAATACTGTTGCCAAATAAAGTATAAAATAGAATACTTCGCCTCTAACTTCCAAAAATGTAAGAAAATTACGCGATTAGACATTTGATGGGAAAAAAGAAAACGATTTAGATTTCACTTCAAAAATATTTTTAATTTTGAAATTTAGAGGCAAATTACTTCTAAAAGATTACCAACATTCAAAATAAATTTGCATAGTATTAAACCTTTATCATTAAAAAAGTTTTTAAATTTTAAAACGTTGAAATTGTTTCATATTGCGCTATTTTCAGAAATTATCCCTTAAAAATTCAGAAATTTTGTTTAGTTTTTAGTCACTTAAAATTCTAATTTAAAAAAAAATCCTTTTGGTCAAATTGTCTGGCCTTGAATGCCAACATAAATTGTTAGAAAACAGGATTTCAACATTGCTTCTTTAATTCAAACTTGATTAATAGGTTAAAACATTGATATCATTGAAAAGATAATATTTTGTGTTTTAATATGACATAAAAAGATCTCCTGTGCCATAATAGTTTTGAAAGTCATCAAGAGAAAAAACTATAGCATTTCGCTTAGTTTTTAAGCAATTAAATTAAAATTCATAAAAAAAATCCAAGTTTCATTTGCGACCTCCAAAGTATGCAAGTGCCAAGCTCAAACAGTCTGGTCCATAGAATACCAACTACCTCCACACATGTTAACATAAACACACATTCATCTTTATTTTAAGTAAAAATAAAAGGTAGAAATAGGGATTCGAAATGTTTTTTTTAAATATTGGTTTTATATTTTCATACGTAGTTAATAATCATCAAAAAATATTTTAACTACGGTTGATCTGTGTTCTGAAGCAAAAGAATAATTTATATAAGATGGGGGGGGGGGAATCCTGATTTATTTTCCGCGACTAGATCATGATTTCAATAGTTTTCCGGGGACATACAAATAATCTATTAGAAATGTGCCCCACTGTTCCATAAATAAAATATGTTGCGTTCTTAAATATTTCTCCTCAAAATAATTTTTATTTTAAATTTGAAGTTTTGACAGTCATCCTCACAAGAAAAATTAAAATTCTGGTCAAAACACTTAAGTTCTGATAATTCGTTTTTGAAAACAAATTTTTTTCCAATTTTCTTGTCATTTCATCCAAAGCTTTCTTTTTTCGAAGAATTCTTCCCGAAATGCTTCGACAAAGTAAGGTGTCGTCTTTTCTTCCTTTTCCCGTGTTGCCATTCGTTGGAGAAAAACTGAGGCGCCACTGCTGCAATTATCCTCGCTTCTTAACTGTTCATGCCTCAGTTCGTGAAATGCTGCGACCAGTTACGGGAATGAACCATAAGATAAAAAATAACTCAAGCATAAGACATTGTTTGATGGGCGTGTTCCATTTTCTAGACCCAATTTTACTTACTTCTCAGATTTTGTTCCTCTCCGAATTTCGAGAACTTTTTCGTCCTCAATGCCAAGGTTATCGGCTTCTTCTCTATCGCCGATTTTCGAAGTTTTTATGCATATTTGATGGACGTTATCTAAACACAAAGAAAACACTTGAAGGGATTCATACGAACGAGAAAAAAGAAATAAAAAGGTTTTCTGTTCGTATTATTCCGCATTATTTCATTAAAAGTAGAACATCATGAAATAAATAAACTGCAAGATAAGGTTGATTTAACACGATTTTTTGGCAATTGTATAATAGTAAGAGGTTTTATCTGGGAATTTCTGGTTAATAACGTCGGTTGTTTGACACATGATTAATTGTACTTGCTTTTTTTTTGCGTGACTATGGCGGTCAATATGGGTTGTTATCCCTTCCTTTTATTTTTTTCCTTCTTAGAAAATTTGTGCTTTTTTTATTTCTTTCCCTTTTTCAAAACAGTTTATTTCAAATACGTTCCTCATCCATCTTACAAGCATAAACTTTAATTTAGATTGGAAAATTCCCAGTTGAATCAAGATCAATTTAAGGATATCGATTTCCCAAAACAAAACATCCAATTTTCATGCCATGTTGAACATTTCAACAAGTCGTTGACATTAGTCTCTTTTTTGAAATTCTAAGATATCTATTACCTGTCAAACAGACTCTTGTCATTCTAGAATTGCCCAAACCATCCCAGAACCTTCCTATTTCAAGTCCAAATGCTGAAAATTTGTCAAAATCAGATGGCAATGAAGATGGTGAATAGTTCCAGGCCACCTGTCTCTAAATGTACAAATAAAAGAAAAAGCAAATCCTAAATCTGTTCTGTTAATTGATTCAACAGCTCTGTGCAATTCTTTATATAAATCTGAAACAAATGTTCAGGAAGTCAGATCCTGAAATAATAGCAACAACAACAATAAAATAAACCTATCGGAATTGAAGGAATTTGGCAAATATTTCTTTCTTTCATCAATTATAGAAAGTTAAAGAGAACAGTAAATACATATTTTATTGTCTATATAGTCTCCTTCAAAAATTTAAACAAAAACAAATTCAAAAATTTAATAAAACAGAAATCACCTATTACATTAGGGATATATATGATATAATTTGTGACTTCTAAAACCAAATTTACACAGAGGCTTATAATGCAGAATACTGGATTATCGAGGGATGACTATCGAGTTGTTATTTCAATCACTTTATAGTGACTTGATAATCCAGTCCTTTATTTTTGATTGCTAAATTAAAAAAAAAAGAAAGCACAATTTTTTGAAGGAAAAAAAAAAAGAACTTAGAATAGAACGCTTTATTTTAGGCATTCATATGTTATTTTGAAAGGATTCATTAAATTTTTCAAACACGAGAGAAGTTTATTTAGACGTTACATATAGGAAATTTCAAAGAAAATATTCTAAATTAATTAAAATAATAATGATTGTAAGACAATTAATTTATTGAAGTTCGTTCACCAAGCACACAATTTATCACAAATATGATCAGAAAAAGCAAGTATTAATTAAAAGTTCAAATCTGATATCATATGTTGAATAGGTCATCATTATTAGTTAGAAAACAAAACCAGCGAAATTCATCGTGAGGTAGAATTAGTATGCATATATAAAGTGTTATAAATTCTACGAATAATAAAAGAAAATGTGTGTATGTGTACTGTCGGTCTATAATGCAGACTGTTAAATTTTCAGTTGTCTTATTTAGTACAAATATACGTAGGAAGGTGAGAATGAAAGCACCTGAATGCCTGTTTTAAAATATTTATTAGAATTTTTATTAATTAAGAATTATTCTAGATTTTTGTCGTTTTTTCAAAAATATTATTGGACAAATATAATTTGTGCGCCATTTTAAAATTCAATTTTTTTTTTATTTTACCAGTTTATTTGTCTAGATTTTTGCATTTTCTAAATAATTTTGTTTGCATAATTTCCAATAATATGTTGCAGTGAAACTTAAAGCCCTTTAACGATTCATCAATTGTTTAATCGATTAAATATTTGATTTAAGTGATTTACTTCCATTGTTTAAATATGTGGAATTCTTTATTTATTGTTGGCTCAATTTACACGAGGAAAAAAATTTAAAGTTATTACGTCACAAAATATAGAGTGTAGATAGAAAACTCGAATAGTTGCGTTTTTATTGGCACTATAAATAAGCGACTTGATTCTATGAGAAGGTTCATTTACAATACAAACAAAACAGTATAAGCTAATTTAAACAACAATGCTTTAATATTAATCACAATTTGATAATCAAAACTGCTTTTTTAAGGTAATCTTAAACATCAAGTAATGCATAATTAGTTGTGCATAAGCGAAACCAAGCTCAACTAATATTCCCGGAGAATCAGCTAGCTGCTATAATTCGGTCTACTAGTCAGGTTGTTTTGGCATTTGTAAAGGTTAGTGGCAAATTTAACCCACAAAACATAGAAGATTATGAAAGGTAACAGCAGTAGAGAGAACTTTATACTTAACTTATGATCATAAAAATGTGCTATGAAATGAAATATTTTTAAATTTAAATAAAAAATTTCATTAATCTGAATATATTTTACAGATTTTACAACTGATTTCAAATTTATTAATTAATTCAAAATTCATTTGAATCATAATTAGGATTATTTTAAGAGAGCGTAACAATACATAATATACCTCTGATTTTTTTAAAATTTTGTATGTCAGTTTCAACTTTCACTTACTTTCTACAAGAGTATTTTCTATCTAGTTGTGCAAATTTTAAGAATATAAATTTAAGTAATTTTTTATAGACTTCTGAAAAATTTCTAAAATATTTCATTTGATGATTTTTATACATTCATACTCATATTTTTTATCAAAATTTTTTTTAAACTGAATTAGAATAAATTATATCTAGATATTCATATTTTATCCGTTACTTAAATAAATTGATAGTTATGATACTTGTTGACATTTACGCCCCCCGGTTCACTTGATGGTTTTCGCATTACTTCAACTTCCATTTTAAATAAATTTAATTTTAATTTCCATGTTAAGTTCCACTATAGCTTTATATATAATATGTTAATTTTACTGGATTTTTATTACAGTGTGACTTCAGTTGGAGATGATGTTTTCAATTTTTTTGGCGATTTTTAGTGGTTGCCTTAAATATAACCTATTAAATAGAATGAGAAAATAAATATTATGAATACTGACCGAATGATTTAAATTATTTGAAATTAATTGAATAAAGTAAATTATGTAAAAATATTTTCACATTCTTTTTCTAGAATTCATGAAATTTTTTTAAATAATTAATTTTGAAAGTATTGAAAAGTAAAATTTTGAGAAAAATATTTCCTTTATATTTATTATGCCATTTATTTTTATCTTATCGTCATGTCAGAACATGATATTGTTTTTGGGATGAGGTTTTTGGCGTCAAGAAAAATCCGTAGTTAAAAAATAAAAATTTTAATCCGTAGGCGAAAAATAAAAATTTTATTATCTACTCGAGCATCTAAAAAAATCAGCTTTAAATAAGGCGTTGCCATTGCTTTTACAAAAACTCTGATAAAATAAGTTAATGACAACAGCAAATAAAACCTAAAAAAATGTCATTTTGAACACGTGATTACATGAAATGAAATAAATAGGGAATGTGATATTTTTTAAAAACAATCAATGCGAGATTCAGTTTTTTGGGTCGTTTGCAGTACTAAAGTGACTCATTCAATGAAACGATTAAAATGAATAAAAATATAATTTAACTTGCACGAGCACGTGGTGTTTGGCCGTTCAAGAAATTATGTACTGACAGGATACATTGAAATATGCATAAAAGATTTCATTTTAATCTTTTTATATATTATTATTTTTTAATAAAACATCTTAGAATTTTCATAAAATTAAAACAGAATATGCTTTATTTTCAAGTCAACTTATTTTTGGAGATTTTTGTCATGTTACATGAGTTCCTTTGATCGCGATATACATAAAAGTATGTGCGACTCCAAATTATTCTTCCATTTGGCGGCATGTGCACTTTAAATTTTTGCACTAATTTCACATCTTAGAAGAAATAAATAGGAGTAAGTATTATATTTGCATATTTATATTGGCAATTCAAAATTTATTTAGGAAATCGGATGACAAAAAAATTAAATCTTTTGATTTTTTTTTCATTCAACGTTAAAAAAAAATCCTTAATCTTTTAAATACAAAATTAGAAATTTCATTTTCAAAATAATCAAATTACACCAGGATATGAACAAATAAATGCTTCAAATAAATTCAACAAATAATTTGCAGAAACTTATTCAACATTTTTATATTGCTTTTTAATCCCTTAAATCTGAAACCTAGTTTTTTTTTTGTCAGTAAAATATTAAGTACATGATACTAAGTACTACAGTAATTAATAATTATTCAGTAACTGCGATATTCTAAGCTCTCCTTACCCGTTGAAAAATCCTATTATCTAAGTATTTCAATTTAATAATTCCTTTTCAATTTTAAACGAATTAGCCCAAACTGTAAATATTCTCCTTAAACACTTTTATTTTGTTTATTAATCTATGCTTTGCCTCTAACTAAATTAATTTTATATATAAAAAAATTCCTTCTCGAACACAGAAGAAATGGGAACTGAAAGGCACGTTTGCAGACGGTGATTTAAAAAATAAGTAAAGGAATTTCAGAAGCTGCGTGATAGCGGAATACAACTCTTGATACTAAATTTTTGAAATTCGAAAAACACAGTTAGATTGAAGTTTCATGCTGTTTTACGAGTATTGTAACCGAAAATAGGGCATCTAGTTTTTCCTTTGATATAAATATTGTACTAGTTTGTAGAATGCCCCATTCAGAATACGATAACTGACCTGGTCGAATTTATGATTACAATCTGTTTTTCAATATTTAGGTTGTCTACACTTTTGTTTAATAAATTTGTATTAGTTTTTTTTATGAAGGTAAATCAATGTATACGCAGGTTAGTATGAATTTAAAAAAAAAGACTTGAATTCGAATTACTTATACAAACAATGAATACAAGAAAATTTGGGATCATATACTGTTATCTCTTTAAAATTAAATAATGCCAAAATTGTGTTTAAATATTATTAATGTTTAGATTAGATTTTAATTTATTTGTCTTAAATTTTAAGATACAATTTAGTACAATTACAATGAATTAATTGAGTTTTTATTTTATATATATCTAAAATTCAACAATGCCACAATTTTGATATGCAATAGAGGCATTTTTTGTTCTAATCAAATCGTAGAAAAATCTGTTTATTTATCGTATCTTTTGTATGTATTATTAAATTTTTTTTCCAATTGCATAAGAACACGTCGATTAGAAACTGCTTTTCATTTTCCGTTGTAAGTCAAATGGAAGTTCTTAAACGAATCTGTTCGTCTGGTCTCTATTTTAGCATAATTTAATCAACCGATACATTCCAGATTTGATAAAATACTCTGATGTACAATCTATTTGTGAAAATACTTTGAGTTTGTATAAGATACTCAATAATCTCCTAATCTCAATGAATGAATAACATGATATAACGTTAAAAAACAGTTAGCATTAGAATTCTATTTTTTAAACTTGTATAGAGCGTTATCATCTTAACACACCGTATCTGAATAAAAGTTAGAGTAAAGTATATTATTAATATTCTGCACAAGTTCATCATTGTTTGCCTTTTTTCAAAATGTATTATCTTTTTATAAAGACTTTTCTTGCTAAGAGCATACACCTAAATTTGTATTTAATTCTATCGGACAGCATAACCTTCATTTCTTCTTCATCAATAACTAGGATTCATTGTTGCTCATTTCCCGCATGTTATAACGTAATTCTGATAGATGTTAATAAAAAGTTTTCAAATATTTCTGTTCGCCAGTCATTTTTTTTAAAAAAACAATAAACCTGAATCAAAAATAAATTCTTCTAATGAAAATGGAACATAAGGCCAAGAATTTAAAAACAGCTTCAATGAAATTGTTATTAACTCTAAAAATATAAACAAATTTCAAGAAAAATCGCAGCGACATATGTTTAAAAAAATTCTAATGAACACATTTTAATCATTTTTGACATTTTATAACTAACATATTTACTTATGGAATAAAAGATTGGCTGAACTTTTAAATATTTTTGGTCTATTCCAAATTAGATTCGAAAATTCAAACTTTTTATAAAAGAATATTCTCATTTTTTCAAAAAAACAGTCATAAAAATGAATAAATGAACACAGAGAAGTTAAACTTTAGAGTATAGCATAGCTATAAATAAATAACGCATTTTTGAGAAATTTAATTTTAATATCTCTTAAATTTTTTTTAAAAAACTGCTATTTATGGAACGCAAAAATGTTTTTGTTTTTTAGATTTTAGTAGATCAGTTATAATTAATAGATTATTAATTTAATAAAATGGAAGATTTTATGCATATTTTAGCTCCCCCAAACACACCTCATTTGAAAGATAACTTACTCTTTCGCTTCATTTTCAATTAATTCTAACTTTTTAAAAAAGCTTTTTGCTTTTTTCTGAACTTTTTTAGTAAAAGAATATTAACGCCTGTATTTATTATCACGTCAGAACATGATGTTTTTCTGAGTAGATTTTTGGCATCAACAAAAATCCGCAGGTAATATATATATATATATATATATATCTAAAAAAATATATAAATATAGAAAAAAAAGAATATTTAAAA
>JAOUZG010043906.1:6122965-6147707 GCA_026289955.1 Argiope argentata | reverse complement strand
TAGATTTTAAGCCTAAGAATGAGCGACTCTTGTTTCAAGTAGCGCCAACAAGGGCCAAGAAAACGACTTTAGCTATCACATTCTTTGCACAGCCCCTTTTTACAGGGGGATACAAATCACACATAAGAACAACGAAGCCCTAACTGGGACTCGAACCTAGAACTCCTAGAACACGAGGAAGAAGCGCTACCTCCGTGCCAGAAAGCCGGCAAGTAATGAAGTATTACTTGTTAAACTGGATTCATGAAATTTTAAGAAGCTTACTTTTATTCACATATTTAGTTGTATTATTCACATATTTAAATTTTCAAAACTATTTTCATTCGAAAATTAGACTTTTAAACAGGAAAAATTTTGCGCAACATTCATTAGAGTTTCTAAACTCTTATCTGTGTTATTCGAAAATACAAAATATTTTGTAATCTGTACATTGTTATACAAGAAAGTTTTCCTTGTCTGATATTCGTGAAGGGGAGTATCAAAAATTAAAACAATATAATAATCATATTCCTCTCGTTTATTTTAACTGACGGTACGTCCATCCCATAAAAGAATAAAAATGTCTTTCAAGCCACATTTTTATTTGTGCACTAAAAGTATGGGAAAGAATATATTTGTTACTGGCACAAAACAAAAAGTATATGGTCCTGAAATTGAAACTTTTAATCGCATTTATAGTTTATTATAATTTGTAAGAAATTGCTAAGAATTTTCTTTCACGCGATTTTCATTATGACCAAATTTTTTCACAATATTGCTTTCAGAGTCTCACAATTTTATTATTTTATTTTTATGTCCAAATTTTTGATTTAAAAAAGGTAATTTTTAAAAATATTTTAATACACTAATAAAAGCAGCATTTAAAAACATTATTTCAGTATTTTTCCCTCTTTTAGTTTTAAATTTATTTCATTATTCATTATTAAGTAACTTAAAATATCCAAAACCATTTTTTCTCTCAAATTCATTGTCAACTAGATTATTCAGCTAAAACTAAACTTTTTTTAAAAAAAAGAATCAATAATTAAATGCTGGAAGTATTAAAATATTGCATTGCCATCATAAAAAAATGGTACAAGATTTTAGAAGCTCACACCAAAAGAGCGTAAATCAAAAAATTAGTTACAAGTTATACAAGAAACATATCAATGTAAAAGAAATTGGATAAGAAATAATTGTAATATTTATAATGCAATAATTTTTCTTAATAAAATAATAAAATTTTGAGAGAACATTTTAACTATTAACTAATTTAATTATTAACAGATCGCAATTGTTAAATACATAATAATTTCAAAATTTTCATTTCTCTATTGTAATAATTCGTCTACGATTTCATTGCATAGCTAGCAGAAAATAGATTATTTTCCAAATCAGATTCACAAATTGAGAGCAATATATCATCAAATATATTATAATGGTATTCTGATGAGTTCCAAATAAATCATCAGTGAAGCTACAGAGTAATAGAAAGTTTAGGAGACAATAAATAGGTATAAAAATTGAGTACATCTACAAACATTTTAAGCTTTAAAACATCTTTTGCAAAATTGTCTTTTCAAGATATTCGAAAGTCCGTCACTCAAGGGGTTAATTTGAGTGACGGACAATAGATTATATTCTCTTCTTTCGAATTAGCTGACACCTTTAATTTTGAGAATGTTCTGTCACTTCGATTCAAATGAAAATATTCTAACTTTTGCAATATTGTAGTTTCATTTTTTATTCATTTGGTAAGTTATACAGAAATTAAACATGACCCTTCTTTTTAAACTTATAAAAATGGAAGAAAATCATGCAATCAGATAGTCCGATAATAGCTTGAATCTTAAGGCAATAATGCAAACTATTTTTGAAAATTTGGCAAAAAATATTCTTAAAATATTACCAAAATAAGAAAAATCTGCATAACTATAAAACCAATATTTACAAAAAGAAAAGAAAATGATTTAAAAATTACTTTTAGAATTTATCAAGGGAAAAAATCACAAGTTCAGCTTAATTTTTATTGAATTCAAATTCTAATTACACACACACACACAATAATAATAATAATAATTGCCGAAATGCACACTTTTAACCTCCAAAATATACATGTGCCAAGTATGATATCATAAGTCAATTTGACTGGCCTGTAGAGCTCCAAAGCATATATACATTTATATTTAAATTAAAGATTAAAACAGCTTAAATTATAATGTAGCAGTGAAAAAAATATAATAAATTTTGCAAATATATTAATTTTTAACTTTTTAAATTAGAAGAAAAACTGTAAAGTCGAATTGTTATTAATGTAGTGTATTAAGATCAAGATAACTTTTTTTTAAATTCTATAGTAGTGTAAAAATGCTTCTCAACTGAATATATATATATTTTTTAAATTTATCATTAAAAAGCAACAAAATTTTGTTTAATATTTAAAGAACAAAAATTTGGAAAAAAAAACATTTCAATATTCACAACCATACCCACCCCCTCACACACACACATACAGTGGGACAAACAATTGAGGATACACCTTACTTTTACTTGATAAATCCAACTTTCAATCGAAATAACACATTAACTAGAAGTGCAAACAGGTTTTTATTTTCACACATAACAAAAGAGTTAATTTACAGTAAAAATAACGAAAATCAACAAAAAAATATTTAAAATTAAAAATTTCACAAGTATTTGAGATAAACATAGGCAGATCTTTACCTCAAAAAATTAAGGATACACCAATGAAATTTGTGTGACATATCACATACAAAAACAGTGTCAATATTTGGTTGCATGTCCTTCGGCTTTATAATGTCCTCCAAACGTCTTGGTACCGATTCGAGCAATTTTTTGGTGGTATATGGAGATATTTTATCCCATTCTTCTTGTAACACTTGCTTTAAATGGGCTTTGTTCCTAATTTGGTGTTTTTGGACCGCTGTTTCGAGTTTGGCCCACAAATTTTCTATGACATTGATGTCAGGGGACTGTGGTGGTGTGTGCAATTGCTGTTTACAATGAAAAAGACACCACATTTTGACATTATGTACCGTATGTTTGGGGTCGTTGTCTTGCTGGAAAATAAAATTTCCATCTAAACCCAATTTTTTGCACTTTCTTTAAGATTGTTGTTGAGTATATCTATATAAAGCTTATGATCCATTATGCCATCTATAAAAACTAAATTTCCTACCTCATTTGAAGACCTACAACCCCAAACCATGACGGAGCCACCACCATGTTTAACTGTAGGACGTAAAGTTTTTGGATCCAAAGCGGTGTTCGGCTTTCTCCAAACGGTGCGACGGCCATCACTTCCAAAAATGTTGAATTTACTTTCGTCACTAAATATAACTTTCTTCCAAAAGTTATCTGTCTTCAATTGATGAGTTTTTGCAAACTCCAAACGCTTTTTCTCATTTTGTAAGCTTATGAAAGGTTTCTTTCTAGCTACTCGACTGCTATATCCAGCATGTCTAATCCCATTTCTCACAGTTTCGGCACTTACACTTCTGCCCATTATTCGAAAAGTTTCTGCAGCTAGTTTGACTGCAATTAGTTTAGGATCAATCTTTCAAAATTTTCTTTTTGGCTACATCACTCAGAATACTTTTCCTTCCTCTTCCATTTTTATTTTCAATTAATCCATTGCTTTTAAATCTTCCAATGATTTTATGGACACACGAGTGGCTTCTACCGACAATTTTTAGCTATTTCGCGATAAGATTTTCCTTTCTTAAACAATCTCAACATAAATTTTCTTACATCAATACTGGTCTCTTTTACTAGAACCCATTTTCCATTTAAAATTGCGACTTTAAATTCTCATAACAAACTTCAAAAGACAAAAGAAGCAGCCAAAATGGTTTAAGATAACATTGGCCAAACTTAGGCTATTATAGTAGTCAGCAGAAAAAAATCTAGTGGTATTTAAACAAAAATTTTATTGGTGTATCCTTAATTTTTTGAGGTAAAAATCTGCCAATGTTCATTTCAAATACTTGTGAAATTTTTAATTTTAGATATTTTTTTGTTGATTTTCGTTATTTTTACTGTAAATTAATCCTTTTGTTAAGTGTGAAAATAAAAACACGTTTGCACTTCTAGTTAATGTGTTATTTCGATTGAAAGTTGGATTTATCAAGTAAAAGTAAGGTGTATCCTCAATTGTTTGTCCCACTGTATATATATTCAACCCTAACAAAGGAGAGAAGAGAATACTTATATCAAATTTAGTAACTGTTGTTCAGAAGTTTTTTTCTTGTGCAGTTGCAAAAAAGTTTTTTTGGGCCTTTATTATTAGAAAAATTTATAATTTGGAGTGTTCTAGGCAGTTTCCTAGACAAAGAAATTAAATCCAATGACTGAAGATCTCTGAAATAAACAAAGAATAAAACTGTGAAAATATATGTTCAAGATTACTCAGAATAATTGAATAAAATTGGTTTTATTTTCATAAATGAACATAACAAGTATATATTAATTTATCACCAAACAATCAATAAAAGGTTTTTTTGTCTTCTTAGTTTACATTCTTATTAACAATAAGAATAATTTTTTAATGTTAATATTTTTATAAAGAATAAATAAATAAATTATAACAAAATAAAGATATCTCTTAATCATATTATTAGCAGTAAACGAATTTAAAATATTATCTGAATTTTTGAGCATCAAATAAATGCATATTGAGTAACATTAGTTGCATTCATGAAATTAAATATAAAAATAAAAAAGATTAGTTCCAATGTAAATATAGAAGTTTCTTAAATCTGTTTTATTTAACAAAATTCATTTTCATCTGAATTGTTATTTTAAATGCATCTAAAAACTTCTAACATTTTTTTACATATGAAGAGATATAAAGCAAAATGCAGCAATAATCAAATTATAAACAGTATATAATATTTAAAAAAATTTAAAGAATAAATTTCAGTCAACAGAAGAGACATATCTTGTTAAAATAAATGACCATAAATTAAAGATACATACATTTTTAGATCTTGTCTAGAAATTAAAATTTTAGTATCAATTCCAAAGTCCAATATATATTCAAAATTTTCCATAAATCATGTATTTAGTAAAAGAGTAAATCAATGAGAAAACAAATTATATTAATGCAAGGCACTAAGACAATTTATTTTTCCAGGAAACATCCAAGTGATTTTAAGGGGGGGTCGTAATAAAATAGGAATGTTATTAAAAATAATTCTAAATTCATACCTTTAAACAATTTATATGCCATTCTTATGCTGTGAATACATTATCAGGATAATGAGCATAATTATATTTTAGCAAATCAAAATGACTTTTGAAAATTATTTGACAAAGGCTATAATAAGGAAACATTAAAATAAACTCTTACTGAAAAATTAAACAATTCATTTACCTAATTACAACCATTTTGAGAAGACTTTTTTGGTCTTATTTCTAAAAATGATGATCAAAAAATTAACATTTAACAACCATTAAAAAATACCAGCAAAATTTCAAAAAAAAATCCAATAAAATTTTAAAAGTATGAAAAAAGAAAAGGCATGCCATTGTGTCCTCTACATGTAAATAGATTGGGTCTGAAAGGCCTAATTAATGAAGACAATTAAAAATATTAAAATATGGAATTTGTTGATTTTTCTTCACATAACTTCTTTTTAATTTGAAGTTCAGTCTTGATAAAATCATGCAACTCGATTAAGTAACAGTTTTTATATCTGAATGAATCATGAATAAATCATGTATGAAAACAGAAAAATTCTTCAGTTTCAATTTTATAAGCTTCAAGAACACATTCATAGTTGTCTTACTGACTTACTAATTATAAGCAGGAATTTATTACACAGAGAAATACATATTTGGCATGTGTAAGGTTCACATTTTGTGATATAATTCTTTGCTAATCTTTCATATTTTTGTTATCCAAGATCTAAATTTGCATTAAAAAAACTTCATACATATAAAAAAAATATTTTACATAGTGGTAAGTTATTAATTTTTGAAACAATTAATATTAGGGATATTTAAATATAAAGGTATTTAATAATGAAATAATTTTCTTTGACACAAATAAATGAATATAAAAAAGTCTAATATACATAAAATTATAACAACAAAATTTTTGGTTTTTAAGAATATTTTTAAAATTCACATTCAATAAGTAGTAATCTGTTGTAGAGCACTTAATCCTCCCATGATATTAACACGTCGGTTTTTATATCTTTTTGATATATCCTTTTCAACCTAAAAGAAAATATTTCCATTAGTTTTCAAGCAATATTAAATAGCAAATACCATTAGAACATATTACATATAATTTAAAAATATCTTAAATAAATATTTTCATTTACTTACCTCAGATAGAAGAATTTTTGTTTTCTCTACAATTAACTTAATCTTAGGATCAAGAGATTTTTCTTCTTCAACAGCTTCCTGATACTTCAGCTTTACAGCTTTTTGACATTCAACCATTCTCTCAGCTGTCTCCAATTTGCTTTTAAGGGACTCAACTAATCTGTCAACATACCTTTGAAAAAATAATTAAATATAATGATTATTTAAATTTTTTTCAATTTTAAAAATATTTTATAAAATAAAACAGAGAAACTTTGACAGTATTTCAGGAATTAGTGAAGTAATTTTACAAAAAATATAATAATCATAATAGTTTTACTTTTCAATAAAAATTTAAAAAATATGTATCCTATAACTTTCAAACATATCCTCATGACAGCAAAAAATATTACAAAATGAATAAAATTAAATATAAACATTTTTCAATCAAACTGTTATAAAGTAAGGTGCTATTTTTTATATAAAGTAAAGAACAATATTCTTAAGGACATTATATCTATGTTTCTTACATCAAATGTTTTTAATCATGATGAGACTGGTTAATTTTACCATCATTTACCGGATAAAACTCCTATCATTTAAGGGCGAAAAGTACATTTTTGGAAAAGCAAGCAAACAATGCTCAATGCTTCTGCTTACTGTTAACATGAGTGGAAATGTGAAACTAATACTACTTGTAATAGGTAAAAGCAATAACTCATGATGTTTTAAAAATATAAAATACATTTCAGTAGAGTATGAAGTAAATTGAAATCACAATGGCTTGAGAACAATATAGTCATAAATTGGATTGTCAGTTTATGCAACAGTAAAGAAATGTTGCCATCATTGTTGATAACTTTATTGCCACAATCAGCCCCAAAATTTAAAAGCAATCAAAATTATTTTTCTTCCATCAAATATAACTGCACTTTTTTGGTATTTAATTAATGGACAATTTATGGCTTTAAACAAAAGTATATATATATATATATATATATATATATATATATATATATATATATTTGTAAAGGATCTGATAAAAGCATTGGAGAGGAATAAAAAATTAAAAGTTTCGATTTTAGATGCAATAAAATACACATACAAAAGTTGGAGTTCTGTTTCATCACAAATTGTTTCGAGTTGTTTCTGACATGCAGAGTAAAAAAAAAAAAAAACTGAATAAGAAATCCTCAACAAAGACATCATCAAACTAAAACCATTAGAGATCTTGCTGCAAACCACAAATGAAAAACAGTGCACTATTAATTATGTTAATGCATTTACCAACACTGATAATTTTTAGAAGAAAAATAAACAGTTCAAGTGACGATAATAATGTTGAAAATATGGATCAAAACCTCACCCTACAAGACATAACAATTTAAATCCTAGACAATAACATCGTTTAAGACACAACATATGAAGAATTCAAAGACTTAATATCTTAGAAGAGAAAAATATTTCCAATAATCTTCATCAATCAATAATATTGGAATATTTTAATATGCCCAAGTAATTAAAAGAAAATAGAATGTGATAATTATAAAGAGTAGTTTCTTGCTGTGTTTTTCCTCCCACTTGTTTATTAACTTAAATTGATTTCTAAAACTCTATTCTTCCCCCCCCCTTTCTTTTCTTTTTCTTTTTTTGTCACTGAATCATACAGAAGTTCATAAAAATATTTCAGTGTTTTTTCATAGCCAAACTAAATTCCTGTTTTTCTATGTTGTCAAAAATACCTGGGTCCCTTGAGATAATTTAACCAAGTTTTATTTTTTATTAAAAATCCAAGAAAATAAAAATTCATACATTTTTAAAGGATAATTTCATATTATCATATGTAAAATACAACTTATTTTCTTCTGTAAAAGACGAATTTTCAGTAGAAATATAACATACTGATATTTTATTCTGAAATCAAAATGAAATCAACTACAAAAATAGAAAGATAATAATTCATATAAAAAAATTGGATTTATTTAGATTTATATAAAAAGAAATAGGAAATTTAAAAAACTAAGCAATTAACAGCTTTCTTATTTTGGAAGCAAAAGTTAAGGAATTAAAAAAAATCTGTTCTACCTTGGTGAATTTTTTATAAGATATAAATGCTTTAGTTTGGTTGTCATAAGTTGTGATGATATAGATTTTACAGAGATTAACATCTGTTTCAAACTTTCAGTTGATTGCATCTGTAAAATTGATGGAGCATTGTGAAACAGACTTGAAGACAAAACATCATTCCCAGCTGATTCAGCTTCCAAGAGGCGCTGTTCAAGAAACGTTTCCAGCTATTGATAAAAAATTAAAAATGAATAGAAAAAGAAGATACTGATGGTCCCTAATTTATATGGAATATTATAAACATCTCATAGAATTAAATTAAAGAAAGGCATAAGCTAGATAAAACATATTCCCTAGTGCAAAACTTTAGAGAATTCTATCAGTACATAATCAGAATTTCAGAATATTGAGTTAATTAAAATATTAATATCATTTCTGATACATAATAGAGAATTTGAACTAATTTTTTACATTTAATTTTCATAACATTTTAGACCAAGGAGACATACAATTATCCAATTAATTATTCATAAAAAATAATTTTATAATTAACAAAAAGCAATTAAATATTTACTTATTTTATATATTGAATTTGAATATTTTCCAAAAATAAGTATTCATATCATTATATGAATTTTGAATGAAAAAATCCCATAAAAATTTGAATTTCTTCTTTTGTCATAAATGTCTATTTAATGTGTAATTAGATCAGTAACCAAGGTTTTTTTTTTTTTTAAGTTTAATTTTAGTTTTGATTGGTTTTTATCAACGTTAGTCATTGGAGTAGATGTTTTCCTAAAAAGATGAAAAGTTTTTATTATAACATCATATAAAAAATCGAAAGACTGGAATTAGTTTGGATTTTTTAAGTGTCCATATAAATGATCAATTAAAATAGAACAGGTCTCTGTGTGATTTTTTTTTAATTTGTAGAAAAATATTTCAAGCATTAAAGAATTGAAAACAGTTTAAAATATACGAAGCAAGATAACACCGCAAGATTCTGGAGAAATAAATAATTATTTCATGTAAATTTTTAACTGCAAATCATTTTTTTTCTTCTTCTTATGCTCTTTATTAAATGCTAACTGTCTCTGGTGACTTTGCTTTAACAGTTTCTAAAAAATTGAAATAGTTTAAGTAATTTGAATGTTTTAAATTTCACATTTTGGCAGATGTACAGCTTAGATGTCTTATCATTTCTCTAATTTTCATACATTTGTCATAAAATTTAAGAATTATTAGAGAGGAAAGGGATTCACCTTTTAATAATGCAAAACTGTTTGGAGGGAGTAAAGCCGGTTTATAAGGAATATGATAGTGAAACTGCTTAAAATTTAAGTTTTGAATACATTACAGAATGTTTCATAATTCATATAATATTACAGTATATTACTCAATAAAAATTTATCTGATTTAACAACAAAAAATTAATGTGCTCAAAGTAATGGTTATAATAATAAATAACAAGAAAGAGAAACAATTAATAATTATAAATAATAAGAAAAATTTTATGTAATAAGAATAGAAACAATAATATTTTTAGACAAATCTATATAACAACAATGTTTGAAAAGGAACAATTTTTTTAAATTTTTTTTATTGTTGCTTGCTTGTGAAGTTAACTCTTAAATCTCACCCTCAAAAAATTATAAAATATTATTAAAAGCATATCTCAAACAAAAATCTTCTGAAAAAGTAAAAATAGGCTTCATTTTCAATCTTCATCTTTAATAATAGTACAGATTTATAGGGTTAATTGAATTATATGTTTTAATACAAATTAAAACACATAAGCAGCAACATACAAGTAACTAAATAAGTACCACAAGTACTAGTAATGGAAAAGAATGCAAAAGAAAAGAAAAAAAATTAATAAAATTTATTATTAAATATCTATTATCAAAGGAAAATTGTACTATGAAACAAAATAAGAAAAGAAATAAGAAATAATTTAGACAAACTAAGGAAAATTTCATTAATAATGAAAGTAAAAGGCTAAATAAGATAATCTTAAAATTTTAATAATTTTACTTCAAGCTCAAAGGTCAATTTCAATTCAAATTAACCCTAGAACTGGGGATAGTCAGTAAATGTGTTAACACTTGGTTTTACAAGTTCTTCTTTCCACTCAGCTAGTAGTTGAAAAATAAAGTAATAACTAAAACTACAACTATATCCTAATCATAGATATAATTGGTAATTGCTTTAAGCAAATTTTTTAACTTTTTTTTCAAAAAGAATTGATTAATTTACACAGAACATATTAAAATGGGAGAAAAAACGATATGCATATGCATATACACACCTCTAACAAGTCATTGTAGAAAGAGTTTCGAGTTGATTCATTTTCTAAAACAGACAATGCATCAGTACCATGAGCCACTTTTCCACCTATAATATTTTTTTTAAAAAGCATCATTACATGCAAATATATCTTTTATTATATTCCTACATACAATACATCAAAAATGCATTATCAACTGTAAATATGATGTGTTAATAAATAAAAATGGAAATTGAAATATTAAAGTTAGTCATAGCAATAATAAAAACATTGACAATCTTTATTTTCTATAGTAAATTAAACTTTCAAATTGACAAAATAAATTTCAAAAATTTTTAAAAATAATATTAATTGATATTTTTTCCCTGTATAAAAAATAATTACATTTATAAATGAAATAGATAAAATTTAAATAATTTTAGAACAAGGAAAGAAAAAGGTTTAAAATATAACAATCTAATTCATGCTTTCAGCAATAATCAATAAATTTAATTTAGGTTTCATAAAATAAAATTTTACAAATTTCAATCTGAGATTTTTCAATAAAATATAACACTGCTATATTTCAACTATAAATAATAATTTTTTAAGTTATAAAGTTAAAATTATCACATTACATCAAAGAAAAGAGGAAATACAATTTATTTAGATACTTCTACTACAAGCATGTATTCAACTATAAAATTCAAATCACAAACAATTGTTTTAAAATAAAATGGCCAATAACTATTTAATATGCATAGTTTCTTCAAATGATTTAGAAATACTGTATATTTTTAAAAGATTAAGACAATAACTCAAATAATAAAAATTAAAATCCTAATCGCCTAATGAAAATTACTTTCTGCTATTTTTCACATTAAAAAAAAGAAAAGAAAAAGAAGAAAAACTCAAATACCTGATCCACTGTCAAGAACTTGAAATTCAGATGTACCAGAAGTTTCGACAGAAATATCCCAATTGATTTCAGAATCACCAAAATCAATCTGGTCTCCATTATCTGGTTTACATTCTTCCTAAAACAATAAATACAAGAAGAAAGAAATACAATATTTTGTTAGTAAAAGTTTAAATCAATGACAAAAAGACATATTGCGCAGTAATCTCATAATGAAACATAAAGAGAAAATTAATGGAATCTGCATCTATTAAACTTGATACTTAAGCAGATAATTTCCAAAGTTAGGATCTTTGTAATTCAATTCTTATTTAAGTAAAATTTCTTTTCCTTTGTTACAGAATCAACTAGCAACAGTAAACATCACACTGAATAATCCCTAGTGAAATTGAAGATAATTTCCACTCAATATATACAATGAATTGAGAGGCAAGCGTAACATTAACAAAACATTAGGAAGAATTTTTTTTCAAAGTTTAAAGAAAAAATTAAAATATTTTTATAGCAAAATAATTAAACAATGAAAAATGACTTTGATTCCAAATTAGAAAAATTTTGATTTTCAATTTTATTCTCCTTTTCAATACCTAATTTTTACCCTAAAAATAGATTTTAAAAATATACCAGTTTTTAATTCAAAAATCTATGAAGGCCATTTTTAATAAAAAATGAAATACTTATGATGAACTAACAAAGCAGACTTTTTAGTTAATCCCGTAAGTTTGTAAAAACAAAAGTTAAAAAGACCTTTAACATAAATATATCCTCAGTCACATTTCATGTGCTCCTTAATGCATTAAGCAGCTTTAAAAATGTTAGTAATACTTAACAAAGGAACAGCACAGTTTGGAAAATGGATTTCAGGACAATGATAATATATCTTTAGGATATTAATTTATTAAAATATTAAACCACAGAAGTCATCCAATTTTGAAAAAAAGACCTTTAAAATTCCAGCAAAGCTTATACACTAATAATGTGTCATCATCATATAGAGTCCAGATAGCATATTTGATAAGGTTTTGCATTTCTACAAGATTCTGTCCAAATGTTTTTCATTTTTTTTCCTTTCAAAACAATATATAAACAGTTTTAAATCATATGTTTTCCACTTTTTATTTAAAAAAATAAACTTTTATTGGAAGAAGTAAGATATTAGGATTAATAGTAACAATGGCTGTAATCCTCTGTTTCTATTTGTAGAGAGTAAAAGGAAAACAAAAAGGTTTTATCAATAAGCACAAGATGGCACGTGCACACTAAAATAAACTGAAGTTTCAGTCAATTCGCAATTACAAAGTTGCTCCACTGATACAATTTGGTATATATTTGGTAGTTCCAGTGGAAAGAAGAGGTACAATAAGAGAGCATTCCCACAACACATAATGGTGATAAAGAAAAGTCTCAAAATAAGTCTCAATAGAATATGGTTAATAAAGTTGGTAGATATATAAATGTTTATTATCAATTCCAAGTTTAATTTTTAAAAATAAATGTAATTTAAATGTGCATATTTTTTAGAAATTTAAAAATATTTAAATTAACAATTTAAAGATCTTTTCAACTAATATATTACTTATTACTTATTTTTATAATTTTTAATTATATATTACTTATTTTTGTCTTAATTCTTAACAATATAATTTTTAATTATAAATATCATTGCATTAAAAAAAATATATAAAAATTATTTAAATTAAACTAACAATTTAATCATGATTTCAATTAATAATTTTAATTTTAATAATTATTAATTTTTAAGAAAAAATTATGTACATTCATATAATATTTAAATTATAACATAATTTTGAATGTTAAAATAATTATAATATAAATTATAAAAAATAATTTAAATAACTACTATCATTTTATTAGTAGTAAAAATTTTGAATTTTAATAATGGCAAATTATTTGTTAAAGCTCAATAAAGCCAAATTTTATTTACATCAAAAATTAAAGAGAGCAGTTGATCATTTATTAAATATATTTGCAAATGTTCTAAATATTAATAATCAAAAAGAAAAGGTAGAAGGCAAGAGTTAAGTTATGGAATGCATGGATAAGTAAATAAAAGCTTTGAATAACATATTTTATGCTTGGGACATTATCCAATTTTCTTAAGAAACAAATATTTTTTAACATAAATGGTTTCTTTCCTAATCAATCCCCTTCAATATTTTTCTTGTTGATTAGAATTATTTATCGATACTGCAGGATGCAAAAATGCATTTTGTTCCCAATGTTTTCATAAAAAATAATCATTCCAATTCTTATATGTAATATAAAATTGGTGAACTATTTTTATAATATGTTAATTATAATTAATATTTATCATCATTTAAAATTTATTTGTTATTATTTTTCCTGCTTAAAAATAAAATTATGAGTATTAGTTGAAGGATTTTTTTACAATACAAAGTTGTATATTAGTCAAAACTGTCTGCAAGATGTCAAGTTTATTTAAATAATTCTATAATTGAAATACATCCATATTTTTAATAATTTTTATCCATAGATTAAAGCATCAAGAGAAAAATAACATATTAATTGAAAATATTATTAAATTGCCCATTTAATTTGGAACAATTTTGAAAGAAAATAAATAAGAAAGAAGGAAAGAACATTAGCCAGGATCAAACTCAGGTCTCATGAATGCTACTAAATAAGCTGTTTCGGCACTCAGCAACAATGATACATTATTATTATATAAGATAGACAGCAAATTTGAGGGACATTTTCTTGAAATTGACCAGCTATTGCATTTTAAAATCTTAATTAATGAATATTCAGATGACATACAGCCATTACACTAAATTTCATCTTGAATTCAATTTTCTAAACTCTTTATTCTTTTTGTAGGAAGAGAAAAGAGAAGGGGGGACAGAAAGAAGGGGAAAAAACTTTTTATATAATAGTAAATTTTTCAGAAGAAAACTAGTTTTGACTTGGTATAATACACATATAAGACATTTTTTAATAATTATTATATCTTTAAATCATATTACCAGCTAAAACTACTATAAACTAAGCCAATTAAACTCAACTAGCTAATCAGAGTTCAATTAAACTATCACCTAAATAATATTTGGAATCTTAAAAAGGTATTTCCTCAAAATATAAATTAAAAATTAATAGTAAAACAAGGAAATATCCTATGAAATTGAAAAAAATATATATTTTATACATGACTATTTTTTAGTAAGTTATAAAATAATTGTGTAATGTTGACTCACTCTATCAACATGGACAAAATCTCCATTTGGTGAACTAGAACTCCTGTCATCGCCTGATTCTGAATTAGTAATCAAATCTCCAAAGTCTATCTGATAAAAAAAAATTAAAATTATTAACATTGATTGGTGATTTATAACACACATTCAAAAATAAAATGTAAATGGGGACAGTTAAAAAAATTGATGTGATTGAACTTGTATTAATTAATTATTTTTAATAATTCATAATAGAATATGAGAGAAAAGCATTTAGATAACCTTTTATTACTTGCAAAACAATTTAAACATAAAAATAACATAAATATACACAAAAAAACAAACTAAATGAATTTCATAATTTTAGCTGAAAAGTTTTGATTCACATAATTTAGACACATGAATACGAATAATAGGAAAAAGACCTATAAATCATTAACATCCAATATAAGAATATCAAATTATTGTGAACACTAACTTGATTAATTCCTTATTTGATTTTAAAATTTCTTTTAATGTAGCTAATATCTCTTAATGTATTCATTTTATCTGTAATTTTCGAGCAAATCTGTTTAATGTTTTCATTTATATTATTTGATGGGCAAGCAATTATTGAATGTAGCTACATCTCTTGCAGTTCAGAGAACTTCAAACCTTTTCATGTACATATTTGAGTTTCAAGTAGCTACTCCAATTTCCAATAGTTTTAAATAATGAAACATGCTCTTTCATCATTAATTACTATATTTTCTTTAGATCACAGCGGCTTTTAAAAACTACTTTTTTATTAAGTATTTGAATCAAGAGACAAAAGTAGATGCCTAATGCAATATGCACTTTTACCTGGTCATCAGCAGCTTCTGTGCTTCCACAATCGACATCCAGAGGAAGAACTGGTGTAGTAACTTCAACAACTTCAGGTGGCTCACCAGTTCGCCACTCAAAGGTAGTTGTATTGCCTTTCTCAAGAATATGATGCAAAAGAAAAAGGCAATCTGAATCCATATCTCTATGAAGAAAAAAAATTAAAAAATTGACTATTAAGTTTATAAATATACTTATACTTAACTTATACTTATTAAGTTTATAAATATATTTAAAACTGGATTCTGAAAAAGCTTGATCCTATAAATGTATATAATCAGCAGATATTTTTTAATACTTATTCAATTCCTACTATTAGTTTGTTCACATTTTCTATCTTGTTCAAATTTTCAATGGTTAATAAAAATACTTCTTTTTCATCCACTCAAGTTCAAGTAAATTTTTTAAAACTTATAATGGATGACATTTTATGTTAATACATTTTTTTCAAATACTAATTTTTATTAATTAATTAAAAACTAACTTTCTTGCCAAAAATCTTCATTTCTTCACCATGAAATAAGTGATGAATTCAGCTTCTTTTTCCCCATGCTAATGAGGTTAGGCTTAATCTGTTTTCGGCCAATTGCTTCAAATGATTCTGTTTATTTTCTTAATGTGTGATGCATTTAAAATTCTGCATTGTTATTCATCGATCTTTTGGATTCGTTTTGAAGTACTTTAGAATTAAAATACAACAGAATAAAGAAATTTTAAAATTTCTAATCATAATTGCATTATCCCAACTGGTGAAGAAAATTTGTGCATTTTGCATTGCCTCAATTGGCAGTAAATCTTAAATTAGCATTGAAAACTCAATGCTAGTATAAATTTTTGATCAATTATTTATAATAAGTGCAATTATTAGGCCTTGATAGTCTGGTTGATAGGAACACTAGGGGTACTAGGTCAGAAGTGATTGTTCTCTGTTCCAGATCTAAATTACAATCTGTGGATGAACAAATCAAGTTTGTCCCATAAAAAAGGTTTGTGATGTGTGGAAGCTAAAGGTCAGAATTCTGCCTGCGGGTGATCAGGGGTCCATACTCTTAGAAACTACTGCACCTTTCCTTACACTGTAAGGTGGAACACGAGAACAACTATTGTAACTATTTGATGAATACTAACTAATTTTTTTTGTTGACTTTAGTATGAATTGATTTAAAAAACATTTTTTATATTACTTGTTTTTATGCACATGCACAGAAAATCCTGTTAATGTATAAACTAACTTGTATTGGATGATATTTGATATTAATACAGTTTTTCAAATATTAATTTATTAACATTTTATTAATTAATTAATAAATATCTTTCTCATCAAAAATCTTCATTTCCCCAGTAAGAAATTTAGTTTGTTTTTTCCCAATACCAATGTGGTTAGGCTTACATGTTTTTGGCAGATTATTTCAAACGATTCTGTTTATTTTCATAATGTTTGATGCATTTAAAATAAAACATAGTCAATTAATCGATTTTTCGGATTCATTTTGAAGTACTTTCGAATTAAAATAATACAGAATTTTAAAAAATTAAAAATTTCTAATCTGTATTGCATTACCCCTACTGGTGTACAAGATTCACGCATTTGTGTTGTTTCAATTGGCATTGAATCCTCCAATTGAGTGTGTTCCGAGTCTGTTCTAATTTATTTTCGATGGATATAAACTTGGGTTTTTTTTGGTCTGGCATAATTTTTTAATCAATTATTTATATTAATGGTAATTATTTAATAAAAAGTAATTAAAATAAAAAATTTATTTGTTGAGCTAAGTAGGAATTGACTTAATTTTTTGCTTTTATTAGTCCATTTGTTTCATTATTTTATTTATTTATCATTTTTATTTATTTAAATTAATCACAATAAAGTTTCACTCTTTTTCCTTCTAAAAATTAAGTGTAAAAAAATGACTTATTTTGGTGTTAAAAGCTATAGAAAAATATCACTCTGCAACATTGTCTTCACTCCCTTAATTTAATATAATTAATTGAAAATTTATTAAAATAATAGGAGACAAAAAAAATTAACACTCTTTAGTCTACTTCTCATTCTGAAATTTTCAAAAAATAAATAAATAATAATAATAATAATTCTCAGCATATTTTTCACATACACAGCATTTGTGTTTGTTACCAAGACAGACTATGATTTCAAATCTAATTGTATAGCATTCTTCAATTAGTTTGTTTAATAATAATTAACATAAGTAATTACAAATTAAAAATAGCATTTGTAGCTTATTTTTCAATAATAATTATCAAAATGAATTGAAACTCTAAAAAATTTCATTTTTCTATTTTAAAAAATTCATTTAAAATTAATAGTTAAGATAAAAAAGAAATTTTAAGTAAATTAACAAAAGTGAAAATAATTGCAAATCCAATTTTAAACTAGTTTCTTATAAGTTTTTAATGAACTTCCCCCTAATTTTAAAGAATGAAGAATTTTAAGAATGTGCCATGTGGGTAAAGATAACCAATTTATCACACTCTGCTCTCTTATAAGAAGGATAAAAAATATTAAATGTGAATAAAAAATCATATAGAAAAAAAATTTACAGATATAGAATGAAATTTGCTTTTACAAATCATAAAAAATACATCAAAATTTATGCTATAAAGATTATGAATTTTTACAAAAGTTAGACAAAAATCATACACAATGATACATTTTTGATAATAAAAGACATAATTTCATTTCTTCAACGAGAATTTTGTTCCTTTGTAAGTTAAAATCAGGAAAAATCTATAAATATTAGAGATTACTGAATATTAAACCACAATGTTCAAAATTTAATATTTGTGCATAATAAATTGTTTATTAATATAGACAGAATTTTTACAATGATTACAGCACAATGATAAAAATGTAAAAAGATAAACTCAAAAATTTCTTTAAAAAAAAACATTTTGTTTGGATTTTTTGGAAATATATTGAGTGAATAACTTATTCCAATATTGAACTTGAAACTTAAGTTCAATTAAATGGCAATCTTCTTCATGTACGTATAAGAAGAAGAAACTTCAATTTTATAGTACCAAATAGCACATAATTAAATAACAGTAAAAGAAACTGGTTATGTAAAGTAAAACAAATTCAATAAATAAGCGAAGACAAAAAGTTACAAGTAGGCCATTATGTGATTTAATGAAAATTCGATCTACACAAACAATGTAGCAATTATTTACAAAATTGATCAGTACAAAGAAGTGAATAAAGTTATATCTTAAACTAAAATTCAAATAAAATACAAAATATTCTTTAAAAACTTTTAGAATTAGAAAATGTAAGAGAATCAATCATTGAATAATTAATAAAGAAAAATGTAACACTATTTTTAATGGATGCGGAAGGCCCGAACTCCGAATCAGTGGGTTAGTAGTCGAGTAACATGACCATCAAGCAAAAATGACACTTCAGCTTAAGAGTGGTTATCTGACTTATAAAGCATTAAACACACTTGTAATAATTACAAAAAAGAATTCAATGATTTGTATGAAAAATAAATAATTATTATAATAAAAAATGATTTAAAAAATACCTTTTCAGAGTAAAATTCAAGAAAGCCACATAATAATTTCGGACAGGCGCAAGTTCTTTGACAGAAATTGATATAGCATTCAAAGCACCTGGAAGTTCATCCAACAATGAAAGCAGTTCCTTTTTTATGTTTTTACCCTGAAATCATAAACAAAATATATTGTTCATGACATACAATTTTCGTTCACATGCTCAAAACAAAGTAGTAATACAAGAAAGCAACACAAAATCAATAAATAGAAAATTAACTATAACTTCACAAAAACATAACATGAATTTTAAAATTTCACAACATCAGGTGTGAAAACATTAAAAAAAATTAAGAATAATATTTTTTAGAGTTTTAAAACCCAATTATAATGAGTATTTATAATTTATAAAAATAGTAGAAATTTAATTCAATTTTAGATAATATATTTGATTATTTACATATAGTGCATCAAATATAGTTAGATATAGTGCATAGTATCAAATTTTAAATATACTGCTTAGTATCAAATTTTGGATATAGTTCATGGTATCAATTTTAGATACAGTGCAAAGTAATGAGTTTTTATTTCAAGGAAATGAGTTTTTTATTTTCAAGGGCAAGGAAGACTGAAATTTGAATTCATAACCTTCTATTAACAAATCACCTCTTTTATTGATCCGCAGATAAAGTAAACAAAAAGGATCCCTAAATCAAATATTTATTAATTTTTCTACTACTTTAGCAAAATGTATTATATCTTTATGTAAAATTCTTGTTTTCTAAAAATAACAACAATAATTGCATTATAGATTTTATAAAGTATATTTATGAGTAGAAGATATTTTAAACAAAAAAAAATCATTCAGCTTACAAAAATAATCTTATCCATTTGTAAAGTTTTCTTGAGGAAGAAATAAAAAATTCCATTCAAAATATAAATTTTTTTTTCTAAACATTGTATTGCATAACCAAATAACTGCAATTTTTTTTTTAATTTAAGGTTGGACATATGAAATGAAGTAATGATAAATATGAGAGACAAATAAAAAGTAAATTCTTCCATGGTAATTATACCTAAAATTGAAGGAAAGTATTACAAAGCTTACATTTTCAATTTTAAAAAATGTACAGTTCATAGTTGAAAAATAACTCACAAAAAATGCCAAATTTATTACAAAATAATGAAATCAAAAAAGAGTATAAAACACTTATAATGTAGTTAGTTTTTTAGGGAAGTTTATTAAAGTTAGGAAGGAAGTTTATTTTAGTTTGTTTATTAAATAATTATGAAAATTTTCTTCACAAAATATTTATCAGTTTGTGAGCAATATAAAGTAAATATACCATGGTATAATATTAATAATAAATGTTAATTTGGAAATTATAAAGTAAATTATATTTACTATTTCCTACGATGAAAATATGTATCAAAAGTTCCAAATGAAGTATGAATTTGACGAGTTTACTATTAAAATTCAACTAATTAATCAATATACAAACATTATACTTGGAATGAAAAGACAAAAATTTCTGTGAAATATTTAAAAAGCAATATATTACAATACAAATATTATCATCTAGATTTTCATACGATGGTACGAGTCAGTGGCAGAGTTTGGGCTAAATTTCAAGTTAGAACAATGTTTTAATAAAGAGTATTTAAATTTAATTATTTGATAAATAGAAAGGATTAAATAATAGGATTAATAATAAAAGATAAATTAAAAATGAAATCTCATACATTCCTTGAAATAAATGTATGCAATAGTTTTATAAGGCTTTTTTCTATAAAATATCTAATAACAAATAAAATTTTACTTTATTTTTAATTACAATAAAACACAGCTACAATAAACCATACAAGCAAAGGTTCTGAAACTGAATTTCTAAAATAATGCTGAAAATAATTCAATATTTTTTTTTAACAGTTGTCTAAAATATTTCAATTTCTTCAGATTTATAATAGAAACCTACTATGTGTTAATATCCCATCTTTGATTCAAAATTTTACAAACAAAACTATGCTTATTTAAATTGAAATAAAATATAGTTTAGAATTAATTACCTCAATTCCAATTTGTTGACAAGAGGAAAGATAATTTTCACGCATAGCATGCTCATTCTTCAAATAATCTCCTTCTTTCTTAACACTTTCCTGGAATAAATGGAGAGTAAGTATAACTACTACACTAAAAGATGACAATCTAATTGTAAGAAAAGGAAAAAAATCTGAATCAACAGTATAAGTTGACCCTTTTTTACAAAACTTTAATTAAAATTAATTTCATATAACAGAGAATAAATTTTAAAATAATTCTTATTTCGTTGCAAATATGGCCATAATCTAGTACTAGAATGGATCAAATTTTACATCACATTTTAAAAACATATTGCTCAAACAGTAAAATTACATTAGAATATTATTGCAGGTATTGTTTTATATTATAGAATAGTAATTAATACAGTAACAAAAATAATAAAAATAAACTTACTTCTTGAATCTGCTTGCATTTAACTAGTTGTTTTTTTAAAGAAGGGAGTTCATAAATAATGTTGCGAACCAATAACTGAGCAGCTTCAGCTGAAATTAAAATATTTAGTAAGTAATCAAAATCAGACATTGAAAATAGTACTAATATGAATCCCCCAAAAATTGAATAAAAAGATAATTTCTAAAAGAAAGTGTATTACAAAATCAGAAAGCAATAGAAGTGATTGCATTTTTTTTTTAAAGTTTAGAATAAAAAAATATTTATCAAAAATGATGGCACTATTATTTTAATAATATATATATTTGTAAATATAATACAATTTTAACCCTTTCAGTATGAATTTAATAAAATCCACTTTGTTTTAAATGTTTTTAAATTACCTGTCAGTCTGGAAAGGGTTATTTTACTTTAAAAATTGAAATTTTATTTTGAAATAATTATTTCTTAATTTTAACACATGCAAAATAAATTTAATAATTTTTAAGAAATAAAAATTAAATATTTCAAAATGAAAGAATGCTTACCTAAATATATATTATCTTTTTCATATAATTTCACTATTTCTAACCAATCTTTCATTCTCTGAGAAGAGTACTGCCCAAATATATTTTTAGTAGAAGATTCTGTCTCTTTTAAAATTTCAACTATTCTTTGACAGTGAAAGTAATTAATATCTGAAATATGGAAATTTAAATTAATAAATATTTTTATAATGAACAAAATCCAATGATAAAATTATTATATGAAGAATTGCAAAATTGTTGCAAGAAACATCTAAATTTTCTTTGATACTTTTTCAGCTGATGAAATAATATATGAAAAAATGCATTAAAAGAATATTAACAGAAATTAAGAACACTATTAGGAAAATATACTTACATAACAAATAAAGGCACTTTTAAAATGGAAATATTAATAAAAATTGCAAAAATAATTAATGCGATATTCTTGTAATGTGATAAGAAATAAGAAGTGATAGAGTTTTAATGTGATTGCAATATTAAGACTACATGATGTACTTTTAATTTGAAACATTTAACTTTTAAAAATGAATCACAATAATACATATAAAATAGCAAATACGATTTTTAAACAATATAAAACATAAAACAAAAATTCAAATTAAAAGAATATAAAATGGTGTTTCAAATATTTGTAAAATTAGCTTACTTAGTTGTGCATGCGATTATTTCACCATAAGTAAACTTATTGAAAAAAAAAAAAAAACGATCTTTTACTGAATATTATCATAAATGTGAAAATAGTGGGATATCATAAAAATCTAAAACAAAATTTCTTCCTGAATTCAACATAATTTAAAACACCAAAATTTTTCAGTACTAGACATAGCTTATCTTCTTAAGTATTCAGGAACATTTTATAATGAATAAGAGAATGTGATACTTTTTAATAAAATATTTTGTACACATACACGAAAAATACATCTTAATAAATCAAATACTGGCAAAATCATTTGGAGAACCAAGAAATAGCAAAATCATGTAAAATAGCAAAATCATACTTACAAGTTCCAGCTAATAAATTTGCAATTTCATCAACAGCAGGCATATCCTGAATAGCATTATTTATATTCTGTCTTACAGTTATAATATTTTTTTGCCAATCACGAGGACAAATTCTACGGCTGACAAGCCAATCTAAAATGTAATTCAATTATTACAATTAATTGCTAAAAAATGATTTAATTTAGAATATACTATTACAATTCAAGAATTATAAAATTAATTTCATATTAATTACAAAAGTTAAAAGAATGACATTTTTGTTTTATTTTAATGATATGCAATTCTTAATAATACTGTGAGAGTTATTAGTACATTTCTGTTAGCTGAATGGCAGCACATAGGAAGAACAAATATTACCAAGAAATACTATTCTTCTATTAGTACAATAGCAACTATAATATAAGATGGTTAAATGAAACTTTATTACTCCACAATGCATACAATTTTCCAACAACTTTGTGTATTTGGGAGACATTTGGATTGTTATAAAAATGATATTAAAGTATCAGATTATTCTTAAAAAGTCTTGTAATAAGTTAAAATTATATTCATGTTTAAATGAATCTAATCAATTAAACATTTTTCTACAAGTTATATATATATATATTTTAACTATCAAATGTAAAGTGTAATTATTATTATTAATAAATAAAAAGGCACAAAAAAGAATTTAATTTTAAAAACTAATTAGATAGGCATAATGACTATTCTAATTTCAAAAATATTCAATAATAAAATCAAAAATCAATTTATTGTTTTATGCATTAAGGATGATAAAACTGATTTAAAAAGAACCAATTGTATGAAATATAGGGGAAAAAAACTAGATACACAACAGATTTTTGCAATATATGTGCTCAATATATTTTGGATAATTTCAATTGCAAATTTATAATTTCAAGAATTTTTTTTTCTTTCCCTTTAATTTTTTTCTTCAAATTATTGGAATTTTAAAAAATTGACTATACATTCCCCATTACAAGTGTATGCCAGCTAACATTTATGGTCTTTATGCATCTTTTGGAATTATAAGTCCATTACTTGGAGCATTTCAATAAACAGGAAAATACTAAATGATTTTTTTAAAGTTTAAATAAACAACATTCTACAAAACAAAAAGAACAGATGAACAAAGTTTTAAGCTAAACTTTCCTGGTATAGTATAGTAAATATAATATTCTATTTTAAAACACCCTAACGGCTATTTAGGACTGGAATTTATTATTTTGCAATTTATTCAAATGCAGAGAATAAAATATAACATGGGTATAATACATAACATCAGATTAGCGGAAGGATAATATTCACTAGATAAATCCATACAGCACATTGTTGATGAGTTGAGAGTTGAAATGCATATTTCTAGTTAGAAGGCTGAAATTTGACTGTTATTTGAAATGTTACTAGTTTGTATTTTATGCTAAAATGATAAAGAAAGCTATATATATATATATATATATAGCTTTCTTTATCTATATAAAACAAAACAGAAACTAGTAACATTTCACATAACTTTCAACTCTCACCGTGTTAACTCAAATCATCCATTTCCACTCCCAACACATACACAATGTA
>JAOUZG010043906.1:6058347-6122865 GCA_026289955.1 Argiope argentata | reverse complement strand
GAAAAATAAGCATTATGAAATTAATACCATAGATAAAAAAAACCAAAACAAAATGAAAGATTGAATCAATGTTTTCAGTAGCATTCATTTCTTCCTTTTTCCCACTTAAGGCAGTTATAAAATTAAAAAAAGTATAAAAGTCACTGCAGAATTCCAAATGCAATATTCTGCAAAATATCCTTTAAATACAATTTTCTATTATATATATATATATATATATATATATATACTAGCCACCTTTGGGGACCAGTCAGTTTGCCAGTATTAATGCTTGCGAAAATGTTTAATTATTATCTTATGTTACTTGGTTTTATAACAAGTTTTTCAGCAAATGATTTTTAAACTTCAAATTTTAGTAGTCATATAATTTATTTATACTATTATGTAGACCTTAAGATGTTTTGTTCATTCTATACTCATCTATCCATGCCAATAAATTTAAATTTTAAGTTAAAGTGGAAATGATGAAACTGCAATTAATATAAAGGCATATTTTTTACAGAATCCAGGCTTGTCTTTAAATAAAAAGTATGACAAGTGAAAGCAGAGTCGTTCATCATTGAAATCTTATGAGAACCACAGAATAATTTTCATAATTTATAACATCTCATATCAGCAAAAAATCCATGGATTAATCATAAAATTTAGCTTTATTTTTAAAAGGATAAAAATGCTGCTAATAAAAAACATTTTAATGTTTCAGTTTATAATAATTCAAAAAATTAAGAAGTTTAAATTTTAGATAATCCTTTTGTCGTAAGGAATCATACTGTGCAAATTTTCTTGACACACCAACTTTTTTAAGAAAATAAATTTTTCATCTTTTCTGATTAAATTGAACCAATTTATTAAGTTTTGAATATTACAATATCAAAAGAATCAACATTTTCATAATTTAAGCCAATCACTCTTGAGAAATCTTTAAAAATGATTGGTTTCTTTGAGACAGTCGATGAAGTGATCTATATATAGAATAATGATATTGAAATTTTCATAAACTGGTCAGCATTAGGGATTGATGTACTTTATTGGAGTGCAAATAATATTTATTTAGGATGTTAGATTCTCAAGAATATTTTGTTAAATATGATTCATATGAGGATAAATGTAAAAATTTCAAATTTGTAATTACTCAGCATTTATTGACTCAATTAACATAACACATAATTATTTATTTCATTATTAAAGCATTGATATAATTAAAGTAAAAGTTATGTTTATTGCGCCCGTTGCCGCGTCAAAGATGCCAAGTTGCCAATAAAGATGGCACACAAGGTAAATAAACATTTATATGGGATAGTTAAAGTTACCACTTTTCGCAATATAATTATGATTTTTTTTACCGATAAGCATTCTTTTTTCTGCTCTTCAACAGATGCAAAGCCATAGGATGTTTTTTTAACTTAAAAAAACATCCTATGGCTTTGCTAGCAAAGGGAGCGGGAAACTAGTAGCTTCTCTAGCACATTGAACATAAGGACTGTATGGATAAGATAATATGAACAATAAATAATTGAGAAAGACAAAGACGCAAAAAGAATGGATCTAATAGAAACATTTATTTATAGGAAATTTATTAAAAAGAGTTGAAGCTCATGTGCAACTCAACCATTGTTGGAAGAAGTAAACAAAACATCATTAGGGATACTACAAGAGCGTTGAATTGGGTTGCCATATTGGCAGCAAACTCGGGGGCACACTAATGACCACTTTAACCATAATTAAAGATAATAATATTTTGAGCTTTAGGATAACACACACTGAATTGATATTTTACTTAAATGGTGGATGGAAAGGTTTAAAATTGCACGTTTTTATAGAATAGTAAGATTCATAATTTTCTAAATCAATCAATTTTAATAATTGGTTTAGTTAGCAGAAGTGCAACTTTTCCTATTTAAAATATTAGTGCCTCAAGAATATTTTATTAAATATGACACACAGAGCAAAATGTCAAAAATTTTTAATTCATAATTGATCAAAGCATTTATTGGCCCAAATTACATAAAATGTACATTTTTATTTCCTTTAGACCATTTTAATTGTACTAAAAAATATTTGTGCTTATTACTAAAGATTTACAAATTGGCCATTAGGTCCGAATTTGAATGGATATTCTGTATGAATTAAACCATAATTGCTTTCATGAAAGTTGATTTATTGAATTAATGATATACATACTGTGAAATAGAAAACGTTATAGTGCATTTACTTTTTTAAAAATATTATATTTATTACATTTCATTAGAATCACATAGTGAAAGTTACATTTTTCTGGATTAAATTAGCAGAAATAATTAACTTATTTTTTCCTCACAGTTTTACAACTATAATTTGATACAAAAATCTTTTTTGTGTGATAATATTTTTGGAAAATACTACAAAAAAAAACTTCTACATTTCGTTTAATTTTTAATTAATTAAAATCCTAATTAAAAATTTTGTGAATCTAAACCATTCTTACATCCACTTGAACACATACACATTCTTTTTTTTTTTTTTTTTTTTTTTTTTGTCAAAATCGGTCCAGTTGTTTAAGAGGAGTTGTCACATACACGTGCGCAGAAGAATTACACACACACACACACATATATATATATATATATTGCAAATAACTCTTCAATCACTATCAGCAATTTTTAATACTTACAATTATTAAAAACCTGATTCTAAATGCATATTTGTCTTTTAAATATAAATATTTATATCTCAAACTTCAAAGATATGCACAAAAAATAAATTTAATCACTCAATTTTAAATAATCAGATCTCAGTCCTAGTTTTCTCGCTAAACAATTAACGTAGCTTAATTCTTTATATAGATAAAACATAAAGAAAAAATAATAAATCGAAAAAAAATTAAATCCCATGATACACTTACCAAGTAGTTTGTTAAGATGAATATCTATTGGAATATCTTGTTCATTCTGCAATAATTCAATATGAATTTAAATACAAGTAGAAACAATACAAATAAACATCAATAAGTAAAGAGTGTTAAAATATATACAAATTTTAAACATTAAGAGAAGTAAAATAAGTTTTAGAGAACAGTGTTATTTACCATATTGAAATGTTTTATAAATGTTTTTTTAATAATCAGAACAAATGTGCCAATCAAAGTTCGATAAAATGTAAAAAGAAATGAATTTGAGCAAACAAAATTTATAAGTTAAATTACAACATGCTAAAATGTTATTCGAGAACTGATCTGACACGAATATGTTTATTTTCAGTCGTACACGTGAACGTTTTGTTTTTGGTTCTGGTTTTTTCCTAATGCCAACCTGGAATGATAAACTTTTAATTTAAAAAAATCATGGGAATGCTAGAGCTTCGTCTATTCGTTTTGAATTGCCCAACAAAAATCAAAATTCCTCATTATCTGTAAAAATTCTAATTTTAAATGCTTTTCATTAGATAATAAGTAATTACTCTCTCATTTTCTAACTATGAAAAATTTAGTGCTTGAACAAAAAAAAGCATAATCCATGATTTTTTGGAGAAAAAAAAAGCATTTTTGTTACAGTTATTCTTAAATATTTGTCCCACATAACTGTGATTTCAATCTTACTTTTAATTTCAAAATATTATAAATTAATATTGATTAAAATGTCTTAACTGTAATTAATAGTTTATTTATTAATTTAAGCAAAGAGTGGTTGATTTAATTTATATATTTAAGCTTAATTTTTAATCCTAGTTCTATTCAAAACAATTTATTTATCTATTTGAGTTAAATATTTTCTTTAAAAAATTGTTATTTCTTTCAAGATTGAACATTAGTTCTATGTTTTGTCCGTAGATAACACTCACAATGAAATAGGCCAGTCAAAGGGTCATTTTACTAGAGATGCATAATCCACCTTTTTTTGAGTAACAAATAATTTTGCTATTGCTATTTTTAAATATTTGTTCCAAATATCTATTATTTCAATCATATTATTAATTAAAAAATTTTAATTGTTATTAAATTTAAAATTTATTGATTATAATTAATACTTAATTTACTAACGTAAGAAACAAGTGGTCAAGGTAATTTATCTATTTTAGTTTATTTTTTAAATTCTTTTTAAATATTAATTATTTCATTTATTTATTAGAGTAAAGAATTTTCTTAAAAAGTTGAATTAAAATTAAATGTCATTTCTTTAAACTTTTTATTTTATTTCTAAATTCCACCAATAGATGGCGCCAGCGAAGTAAATGAACTTGAAAGGCAACAGGCCTTCTATCGGAGGTCACGCTACTACTCATTTCGCAGGCAATAATAGAATAGCGGATTGTCCAATGCAAATATTGGAAAGTCAAGGTCGCTATAATTGAGGGCGAGGGATGACTAATCACTTTACAGTGAAAATTATCGGAAAGTGAGAAGTCACTGCTCCGATAGATTTCAGTGATAAGCAATTCATTGTTTCGATTATTCCAAGAATACCAGTCCGGTCACTTTCCAACCCATTCACAGATTTCTCCTTTTATCTTTATTCCCGTTAAGGAGACGGAACCCTGAGGAAACAAGGGGAGAATGCTTTGTATTTCTAGGATTTCCTTTCCTCCCCCTATAGAGTCGGGGATCACCCGATACCCTTCTTTTTTTTCAGAGCTGTCGGCTCAGGCCGTTTTCAGATAGCATAGTGTCACTACGGGGAGTAGTAACAATTTGCGATTTTAGGTTGAAAGGAATCAGCTATTCTTTCTTTTTTTTTCTGTTACACAACACATTTGCTTATAGCCAACTTAAAGTTTTTACATTAATATCGTGAATAAATTGAAATCGACTGACTCCTTCATTGTCTTCTTGGCCCGTTCATTAAAAAATAAAACTATCGTGTATTAATTTTTAAGAATTATGAATACATTTTATTATTATTATTTAATACATTTTTCAGTATTTCAAAGTAAAATTATCATTACTGAGATATCAACACAATATTGCGATTTATTTTACTTAAATTTCAAATTGCAGTTTTTGATAATTCTATTTTATTTTTTACTGTTTTTGACAACGAAGCATTGTCTAGTGTTTATCATGAGGTTTCATGGTGCATTAACAAGAGAATGATTAATTGTGTATTAAAATGTTTTAAGTTGGTTATTTTTTACGCATTATACAATAAAGAGATCTTATATTCATTTTTGTTACACATATTTTGGAGAAAAAAAAGCTTTCATGTAAATATTTCTCATACAAAATGCATAGCTTTATGGATGTGATTTCAAAGATCGTTGTAAAAGAAATCATTCCTTTATTGTATAGAATTAGAAATAATCATTAGTGAATGGATTATTCAAAGCATAACTATATTCATTTTATCATTCATTTTAATATTATATTCATGCTCATTCAATTTATATTTATATTCATTTTTATCGGGTTTTTGAATTCTAAAAAAATATTTAAAATTTTTTTTTTCTAAAATGGATGTTTTAAATATAATTTTAAAGAATGGATTACGTAATATATTTATCCGTTGCTCTGAAAGAAGATTCTTTTATAATTAAATTTCTCCATTTCCTGCATTGTTTAATATTTGCTACATTGTTAACTACTTTTAAGTGTGACAAATTTGGTAAAGATATTGTTTTCCCCTTCTGGACAATAGAGAAAAATTAATTCCAGCCACCTGGAAACAGCGTCACTGTTGCTTATCGCGTCGTATTTTCGCTTTCTGAGAATAGATCATTCTTTTTTTTCGATTTCTAAGAAATATTAAAATTACCTTATAATTGCTAAACGTAGTAATTCTTTGTGGGAATTGGAAATCGTTTTTCAATTGTTATGCATAACACTGCATAAACCTTGATTAAAAAATATATTTATAATTTTTACTTTGATGAGGTTCTAGCTGTTATAAATTAAACGTATCAGATCTTTTGAACTTTTTGAAAACATTTTAAACTTACTAAAACATTTTTTACTTCATATAATGATAAAATTATTTCTCAAAACTAGGAAAAAAAATTTATTTCCTGAAACAAAAAAAATGTATATATTTGCATAATTTTTATTTGGGGTGAATTTATTTCTTGTTCTACTATTAATTTGTGTTTATGTATTTTTAAGAGTTCCTAAAACTGGTTTGATTTCATAGTATCGGAAAAATAGTATTTTAAAAATATTTTATAACCCTTAATGAATTAAAATCTTAATTTTTTACTCTGCTACTAAAATATCACATTTCTTCATAGTAAAATGATGTGAATACTAAGTTTGCTTCTCGTAACCTCCAGAAAAATAAGGTTTTTACTAAATTAAATTTTTTAAAAGTTTTTTTTTATTAATAGTATTATTATACTACACTATTCTGCAAGTTTACCGTAGAAGGGCTTGGACGTTTAACATTTTTACAATTTATCTAATTTGATTTTACAATAAAATAATAACTAAGTAAGACTTATCAGATATAGAACTGTATTAAAATTTAAATTATAACAAATGGCATTATACAAGAAGCGACAAGTTTAATAATCAATATCATTGCCTGGAATAAAATTTTAAATCAGTTTAAATAATCCCTAGTGTCCATCCAAATGTCATTTGAAACGATTTTAAGAATATTTTATGAGCTTTCTTTTTTGCATCAAGTCGCATAATCTCCAGCGACTTCGTATTTTAATTTCATTTATTTTTTTAACATTAAGTCAGATAAATTTTGTTTTGAGAACATTTTGAATTAAAATTTACAATAATCACAATGAAGATTAATGAATCAAATGTATTCTCCAGCGGTTTAAAAAAGAGATTCTTAAAAATTATCAATTTCAAATTTAGTAAATAATAAAATAAAATTATTCTCATTCCAATTGTTTTTTATTTAAAACTATAGCTTTTAAAGATGCAATAAGCCGAAAACTAAATACACCTGCAAATATCAGAAAGAGTCATAGAGAAAAAACCTATTCAATTCTCCGCATGTGTTCGGTAATTGCCTATTTAAAAGAAAGATATTGATCCTTTTCTTCAGATAGTTTTTCTTGGAAATGGAGTCGGGAATAAAAGGAGGTAAAATGAGTAAATCCAGGAAGTGGGCGAATGAAGGACAGACCTCCCAAGCACAAAACATTTGCTAATTTTCAGTAAACCTTTTGTCCATGCACCAATTTTAATCAATAGGAATTTTGAACATTGCTTTGTTTCACATTTAACACACTTTGAAAAACGGATGGAAAAGTATCTGAATTAAATTTCATTTTACCCATTAGGTTGCGGGAACCCAAACTCGGAAAAGTTCCTTTGAATGCGGGCATTCAGTGAAGAAAGATAGCAGATGCTTTCCTTTTCTTTTAAAAACGATTGTCCGATTTCGACCACCTGTAGTGTTAATTGGTCATCTATTTTCCCCGTCTTAACCAGGTTGCTTTTTTTGCGGTTTTACTGCAGCTGATCACTACAAAAATCTTTTTATCGCAGGTTTCTTTTTCTTTTTTTTCCTTTTTCTGAAACCTTTGTTTACTTGTTTTGTATGAAACCTTGTTTTGTATGAAAAAGGATTAAATTTTATGATATTGTATAACTTATAAATAGGTTAACTGAAGTGTAATTATTTAGCACATTAAGCAAATTGTTGTTGTTGTTAATTTTTCATTCATATTTGTGATTAAATAAATTTCTCAAAACTTACTGAAGCAGTAAATTTCATTCTTATAAAGCTTGAACACATCATGGTGAATTTTAATTTATTTTTCTTCTAACTCATTTATCTATACTAAATGTAACTATTTATATATCACTTATAAATATCATAATTGATTTTTTTAAAAGTATTTTCATTTTTTCCGCTCAAAACACAGGTAACAATCCTTTGATATTTTGTAAATTAAATGTATCTGCAAAATGTCAGATGATTGTCTGCTATTTTGTAGATTTGAATTAATAAATATTAACATATTGAGCTCATAAAATCGAATATAATTTTTATTTCTAACATATTTAGAAAAGTTTTTAATATAAATTACTAGTAACGTTAATTTATTCTATTGTCAATTCTTATAATTTAAATTGCTTTTTTTTTCGAGAATTTCAATTACTCAAAACAGTGTAATATTTTTGAAAATTGCGCTCTATTTTCTAGACAATCAATAACTAATTTATGACAAACATTTCTTTTTCTGCATAAAAATTTACTAATTTGTAGATAATCAACAGATCAAAGACATTAATTTTAAACAAAGAAAAATTAGATATGGTTTACTTAGAAATTGATAGATAAGATTTCATTGCTATAAAATTATATTGAAAAGTTTTTAACATAAAAAAAATCTTCAAAAAATCCTTAATAAATAAAGCTAGCATTGTAAATGATCAGCATTTGTTAGTATCTGCTGTTACTAACAAATGATGCGGTATTTTTGCAAGCAGATTATTCAGATTATCTTTCAGAAATGTTTAACATTAAATCTAGAATTCCTGCCTTTTTTAACCACATACTTTATCTTATCTTATTTTATTTCAGTATAAATATTTCTGGAAAAATTTAAATGTCTAGTAACTTTTCAGTGAATTGAAATGAAGGAATAAAGATTTTAATTTTTTTTCTTATGATGTTGGAATGCATTAAAAGCTACTAATTATTATTTTTGATATATTTTAAAAGCCTCTTTCAATATTGTAAAATTATAATTATTTTTAATGAATGATTTATTATAGATAATTAAAGTTGTTTTCATAAATCATGAAAAATAATTATGAAACTTACCGTTTGCTTAAAAATCAAAACCCAAATATATTTTTAGCATGAATATATCGTTCAAGCACTTAACTTTAAAGCAAAAAAATTGTAAGTTGTCAATTCTTTAATATTGTGTTAGAATAATACATTAGTGATTGGAAAGTATATATTCCCGAAGTTTCAGTCATTGAGGGGGGCAGGCACGAAGACAAGGTGAAAAAAACCCAATCCGAGATTAAATTTAGTTTTTATGTCCTGTGACGAATTGATATAAAAGATGTAACAATTTATCTAGGGCGCCAATTATCTTCACTACACCATTCCATCAGAAATGAAATTTCTAGGAATTTTTAATTCAAATATTTATTATTCGAATAAAAATATAAATGTATATTATCATAAAATTATAAAATTTAAAAATTAACAACTTATAAGGTTAGAAAATTAAGGAATGGAGGAAAAGAATATTTTCAATAGAGTACTACAAACAAATGAATGCCGCCAAAGCAGGGTTCACAAAACTCACCAGCGCCAACAATGATTATAACTACATCTGGACGAAATCTCCTGACCCTAAAGGGTATAGCATGTATGTAGTTGTGGGGTTGACGAGGCGCCTAGCCCCGCCAGGGGCTTATCCTCGAAACTGATAGATGGTGAGTGGCCTTGCTGTGAAGAAGAGACTTGACCCTCTGCGATGAGCACTGGGAATGGAGGAACACTGGATGGAGCAGTAGACTTTAAAACCTCGGTTCTGGAGGGATGGGGTGAGATGGCGTGTAGCAGGGCTGCATGTGATTGGTTAAGACGGGGTAGGGGTGTGGAGGTATGGGTCTGAGCAGTGGGATAATTATGTTTTTTAAGAGTGATGTGAAAAAAGGTTAAGAGGAATTGCTACTAATTAAAGACAGCTAAGGATGTAAAATTACGTTTAATTAAAGTTACCCTAAAGGGTATAGCACAAAAGGGCAGGGATTTTTATGAGGCAATTACGGTCGGCCGGGAAGTTCAAGTGGGGAAATGAAATCCAAACTCGTTGCTGGCACAGCAATAAGAAAAAGTAAAAAAAAAAACTTGGTACAGCAGTAGTTCCGTCCGTAAGCTGATGTTAAATAATACTTTTCTAATGCCTTCACATTTTAAATCTTAATTCTTATAGAAAAAATTTACATGTTTTGAAGAAAATTAATTTCAAATATTTTATTTTCGTCTATATCATTTAAGAAGGCATCAAATCTCCAAAAATGAAGTTCATTTAAATTGAAAATTAATTTCAGTCTTTCTTCAAAACAATTTCTTTTGCAGATAATAATTTAATGCGGAAATGTTTGTAATCATAAGAAAGCTGAGAATTACACATATATATATGAGTGCCAGAACAGAAGGCACGACGTATTTAAATTAGTATTTTCAATTCATATATATATATATATATATATATATATATATATATATATATATATATATATTTGAAAAAACTTTGCAATTTTTGCCCTAAATTTCTGAACTTTTTCCAAATGCTCTCAATCAATAACAAATTCCCAGAATGAAATAGTCTTATCTATAATAAAGAATTGACAATAAAAAAATTTAGAATCTTTAATAATTACAACAAAATCGATTACCTTCCCTTCTTTTTAGAGTAGCAATGTCCATTATTATTAATTTCGCGTTGAGAAGATATTAGTAAAATTCATGCAAATTTTTCCCCCTTCTCTCTTATTTAAAAATGCAATTATCAATAAAAAATATTCAGCAAATTTGATATTTGGCTCAGTAATTATATTCCAGGTATACAGTTTTTTAAAGCGCTAGAACTTTTCTCATTTTAAATCATTACATTATAGATTTTATTTTCTTAATAAAACATATTTAATACATTTTTATCGGCTGTAAGTTTAGAATATAACATTTCATGCTATTCCATTTGCACAAAATGTTATTTTATTATTTACTTCCTAAAAGAATATAGTTTTTAAGACACAAACACGCATTTATCTATATACTTGCTACACGATACCGATTTTTTAAAACGTTTTCTATGAAACACGACAAAAAATGTTACAATAGAGATTTCTTAAAAATGCAGAATTTATTTGAAAGTATAAGAATGTTAATTCGAAGGTATTTTAGTTTTGATAATCAATATTTCATAATTAAGAAAATTTATGGATTTTTTAAAACAGTTTCTATGCATTTCTTTTATTAAAACTTTCTCTGAAAATATAAAATATAATTTCACTAAAAATAATATGTAGACAATAGAATATAGAGTATGCATGGCTGATAATCGAAAGGCTGGTTGCATTCAGCAATCTATCTTCCTTTACTTTCAGAAATTTTCATTAGATTTTTTAACCCCATCGCAAACAATGTCGTTCTAACACGCACATCGAATTAATGAATTTTCAGTTTTAAGCCTGCAACTAAGTGAACAGAAATAAGCATTTAAAAATGCAAAAATCGCCTAGAAATGCTTCAACATCTCAAATGCTCATTATATTATTATAAGAATCAAGATAACAATATACTTATCTAAGATAGTATGCGTCATCTTATTAAGCTAACAATTTAAAGCTTAAAGCTTAAAGCAGATTTATATGTCAAGGGGTTAAAATCTTCAATCTAAGTTTAGATTGAACGAGACAGTATACATTACTGATATTTTCTTGAAATGCCGCTTTTGCATATTTATAAGATTATATTTTTGAGTCTAATTATATCAATTCACTTTTATATAATTAGTTAACACCTTAAAACACCTTGAAGAAGAAAGAAAAAAAAACCAGCAGAAATATTACTTTAATTAATAATTTATTTAAGTTCTTTTCAATTAAAAATATTTTAAAGAAAATCAATTTAAAGCAAAGAGTGTAAATAAATTTTGTAAATGTGAACATTATAAATTATTTCCCGATAAATTCTGAAATCCACAAAATTTTAACAAGCGAAGCATTTTTTTTCCTTTATCACATTGCCAACCATAATATTGATGATATCTAAACAAATTTATTGATATATACGTGATTCAAGCCTTTACGTTCTCTGTAATAAAATTTTAAAAAAAGTATTAAAATTCGCATGAATATATGTGCATCTTTCTCAAAATATTTTTATAAATCAATGAAGAAAAATTTATCATTGGCAATTAATTTAAAATGGTCCATTAATTTTTAAAACAGCTTAGTAAGCCATAATTCTGACTTTAAAAACTGGGAAATCCTTCAGAGTAACGAAATTCTCATGCTAACCAGGCATAGAAAATTTAATTATGAACTTATTAAATCGCTTCAATCGTAGATATTTAGTAATTTTAGTATTTATATCCAGTTAAGAATAGATATAAATCTTTACTAATTTTGTTTGAAGCATTGAATATTGGCAGAAACTTGTTTAAAAACACAAATTAGTATTTTTCTGTGAAGATGAATGCGGAAGAAATCTAGTTTTCGTAAGATTAGCCAAGCCGCGTATAGCTTCCAGCGATGGGGAGAGTTGACTCTTTGTGAAATAGGAAGCTCACTGCGTGTGATCTAAAGTCCCACCACCGGCCACCTGCCCCAACTTTTTGTGTGGGGGGGGCTGTTCCTGGAAAGAGCATCAGTGGGTAAGGGACTTTTCAAATGCATGATTGACATCTGTTTCGAGAGCGTCCATTGGACAGATCGTATCGATTGTTACTTTCTATTGTGATCCGAGACCTAAAATCGAAATATCAACCAATAAGAGCGTATCAGTGATTTGAATCACACCCAGTTTTGAAAACTATTGATCACTGAGATTTGTGACTTTTTGATATTCGTTTTGTAATAGCCGTTTCTAAAATATTCGTCATCCCTAACTGATAGTGACCTTGACTTTCGAATATTCGCATTTAACAATGCGCTATCCGATAAGAATAATTTTCAACTGCCTGTAACATGAGTTCATGAGATGGTACAATTTGGTTTACTTCTCTATCGCCATCTATTGGCAGAATTTAGAACTAATTTAAACATTTTAAAGAAATGACATTTATTTTTAATTCAACTTTTTCAGAATAATCCATTAAATAATTAAATAAATATTATTGAAAAAAAATTTAAAAAGTAAGCTGAAATAAATAAATTAATTCAACCACTTGTTTCTTACATTAGTAAATTAATTATTAATTATAATTAATAAATTTTAAATTTAATTATAATTAATAAATTTTAAATTTAATTATAATTAATAATTTTTAATTAATAATATGATTGAAATAACAGATATTTGGAACAAATATTTAAAAATAGCAATAGCAAAATTATTTGTTACTCAAAAAAAGGTGGATTATGCATCTCTATACATAGGGAAAATCCCTTCAGATGGTTTCACATGGGGCCAACTATAGGGCTCAATAGTAGATCACACCTACTTCCGGAAAGATCACGTGATCAAAATGGGACAGTGGCAAACGGTTGTCCCGAGATAAAAGGAGAAATCGGTGAGTCGGTTGAAAAGCGAACGGATCGGTTATTCTTAGAATTATAGTAACATTGAATTGCATATCCCTGAAATATATTGGAGCGGTGATTTCTCACTTTCGGTGACTTCATTGGAAAGTGAGACATTGGAAAGTCACCACTCTTGTCAATATTAGCGGCCTTGATTTTTCAATATCCGCATTTGAAAATGCGATATCATGTAAAGTTCATTTTTAATTGACTATAACATGAGTTCCTTATGGCTATTCAATTTTTCTCACTTTGCTGGCGCCATTTATTGGTAGACTTTAAAACTAAAGCAAACATTTTGAAGTTATGATATTTTTATTTTATTCAACTTTTTAAGAAAATCCTTCACTTTAATAAATAAATTAAATAAATAATATTGTGATTTGTTTTAAAAAAAGAAAGGTGAAATACATAATTCAATCACGATTTTCTTAAATTAGTTAAGTAATTATTACAATTAATAAATTTAATACTAATTGATGATTTTTAATTAATAATATGATTGAAACAACAGATATTTGAAAGAAATATTTAAACATAGCAATAGCAAAAATTTTTGTAACTCAAAAAAGGTGGATTATTCATCTCTATGTATGTTTCATTTCATTTTGTATAAATGACAAGACATACAATCTAGGTAAGAGCTTATCCAAGAGATTGTGTTATGTTGTTGTTACTTATGCCACTTTACAATTCCACTGACAGTTATTTAGGATAAATTTTTTAAAATGTTACTCGCATTTTTAGTGTATCTCTGTTTTAAATACCAGTAATACCAGTAATCTGTTTACTTCAGATTACTGGTATTATTAAACTTTTTTAAAGAGTTTTATACGTAGAAAGAAACTACCTGGAGTTTTAATTTCTGCTCAGTAAACACATTTACTCCAACTGTTCCTCGTGGAAGGATATCCAGATATCTGTTCACTAAAAGTAAGGTTTTTCTTCTCGAAAAATTGGTCCCAAACTCAAGTTTAAAAAATGTAGTGTATGCTCTTTTATCTAAATAATTGTGGTGAAAAGCTTCATAAGCTAGATAACATCAACGGTACATAGATAATTGCTTTTATATTGTGGTCATATTAATCAGCTACAAACCTAAAACGTTGCATGCTCGGGCTTAAGGCAATGAGCATTCACTTTATAATCCAATGATAACGATTTTTAAAAAATGAGATTGTATTGGTTTGAAGGAGAATTTCTTTCATGTTAGAGAAACCTATAGTTTGTTCAACAGCTTCACGATAGTCAATTAATGTTATATATAATAAAAGAAGAAGAAGAAAAAACGTTAGTCACGTTTTTATAGGAATTCATCTACGGAAAGAATAGCATTTTACTGATTTTCATATTTACACGATTTTAGGCATCTGGTCAATACAATTTAAAATCAGGCAGTGTTTGATATAAATTCTTATCATTAAAGTTTATTCTGCTCTCTGATATTCCTTTCTTTTGTCACTCCCGTTTTGTGAACTTAACGAAATACGATAAGAATGTAACAATTTACCATAATACGATGTCAGTCAGTTATCCTTCAGTCAGTTGCCCACATCTTGTCTGAAATGTGCTGTAGTGGGAATTCAAAATTTTAACTCTTCACTATTGTGATTTTTCAAGTTATGAATCCTATCAATGTTATATTGTTTGTAATGTGCAAAGCATTAACAAAAAGAAAATCAATATGTTTACTTTAGGTTTAACAGTTGTGTTGGCATCATCTGACATATGTATGTACGTACATTATAATAAATGAAATTTGTAAGGAAATTATGCATTGATAAAATTCTTAATTACTCTAGGTAATTGTTTTATAAATTAATATATTTTAAGTGAGTTGTGAAAATAATTTTTCTAATTTAATTGGATGTCACTTAGGTATTTATCTCCTAATTGATACTCAAAGCCATCTACTTTGTCCCGTACATTTTCGATTTTAATCTGGATTGGGTAAGACAAAAATAAACACTTCTGAAACGATATTCATTTCGAAAATATCTTTTTTAATGTTTATGTAATTTTTAAGAACTTTTTATTAGTTTTTTTTAGATATCAGATTCTGTTTTGGTTAATTACTCTTTCAAATTTTTTATTTTGCATCGAATCTTTTCTTGCAATTTTTTTAGTTCTCTGAATACTTTCATTGTACGTTGATTTATATATTTTTTCTAATTACTTGAAAGCAGAATGTTGTTTATTACTTGCTTGTATTTCTTGCCCATTAAAATGTGTGTGTTGTAACAGTATGATTATGAAGTTAATTTTTGTCCTGCAGGTTTTGAATTTATCATGCTGGATTTGAATAAGATCCATCATTAATTTAAAATGGTGATTTTTTGTTGCCAAACTCATAGGTAAGTGTATTATATTTCTTCTCAAATATATGTTCAATGATTTATAACTTATAAGTATGCTACTTTGTACACAAATATATACACTTAGATTTGTATCTTTATAAATATGCTTTTTCATACACATATATACATTGATTTATATCTTATACATACACTATTTTGTTCACAAATATATGATTATATCTTATAAATATGCTATTTTGTTTTTAAATATATATACAATTTCTATCTTTTAAATATGCCATATTCTTTACAGATATTTGTACATTGATTTGTGTCTTAAACCTGTATCGCCACCATCCACATATGTCATTTTATCATCATACAATTCTTAATGAGTTTATTTTTTACCAATTAATTTTATTTATTAATATCTTTAGCATTTCTTAGAACAGTGGCTGAATCATTCAACTTTGGTTTTGAAATGCAGTAAGCTTTTTCCTCTCCAACACTGCACCTAGATTATTTGATGGGTCATTCTTGTATGATAAAGCTTGAAATTTGTCCTTTTTGGGTACTTTATTTGTCTGTTAAAAGTGCTCTTATTCAGTGTCATAACATAGTTTCTGTTTGACACATTGCTAGCTCATATTCAAACTACAGGAAAATATATGTTTGTGATATATATTGTGGAAGGTGTGTGAGATTAGAGAGTCTATTTTATAAGATTACAAAGGATACATTTTCTAATTGATCCTTAATCGTCATAAAATACATCCAATTATACTTAATCAGTTATTTATTTTATTTTTTAATTGTACTTAATCAGTTATTTTACTTTTTGCTTAGCAAATGGCGTAATATAATCTTTGTTGAGGTTAGTCTTATTTGTTGATTTAGGAAGTTTCTAAATCCTTTTCATTTTTAAAAAAAATTCTGTCAAAAACAGTTTATTTACTCTATTTTATTTGTTTGTTTAAAATAAGCATGTAATATAGTCAGTTAAATTGGAAGCAATTTTAATTTTAAAAAAACATATTTTCAAGATTAACGGTTTGTGAGTAAAAATGTCTTTTGAAAATTCTTCTTTGTTCCATTTACCTCCAAATATTTACTTTTATTGAAATAACTAGATAAAATTCTTTTGAAGTTAGTCTGCATAGCATTATGATACTAAAAAAAAAAAAAAAAAAAACCTTTCATATGCCTTTTTTTTTTTTTCTTTTTTCTTTCTTTTTTTTTTTTTTTTTTTTTGCAGGGAATTTTGGGTAAGAGCATTCAAGCTATATTTCTTAAAGTGCTCTTTTGGACTAATGTTATCCCTTTAAAGTACACAAATATAAATTTTCTAAATTTTTAAAATTGATATAATTAATTTTCAAGATTAGGTTTTAAGGAAGAGGAAATATTAAAAATTTTTATTGTGGACTGGACCATACAGAGGGTAATGGTTTCACAGGAGTACCACCATACACTTATGGTGGTACTCTTATGGTTAATAAATACTTTATTTGTTTTTAACTTAACTATTCATTATTTATTTATGGTAATACTGAAACATACAATATTATTGATGAAAACTATTTATAGATTCTTACAATGGGCAAAAGAATTAATAAATGGAAAATACACAATTTTAATAACAAGTAATGTTTAAATAAAGCTAAGAATGGCAAGTCTTTTAATGTGACATTTAGATTTTAAGTACAATTAACACTATATTCAAACTATTAAGATACATAATATTTAAATAAACCATTTTTAAACTAAGCAAATTATACTATATTAGAAAATATAACATCCGTGTAATATAGTTGCAGGTTAATACAAGAATAATGCAACTGAAAAGTGAAAATTTCAGCCATCCTTTTCATATAAACCTTACTGAAGTGTAAATAAATTGTTCACTTACAAAATTCATGGCGATAACATGATAAATTATCAGCCATATGACTAAGAGAGGCAGGTGAAGGAAAACAGATTAGTTTTGCTAATATGTTTCTCATGACATAGGTGCCCTATGGTATGAAGCCACCTGAAAAGATATCAGATATAAAGAACTTTTCTTTTGTGATTTGATTTCAAAAAAATGTGTATGCTGTAAACAGCTTTCATATAACATATTTATGAAGGCATTTTAAATGTGTTTATTTTTTTTTTTATGATGAAAAAAAAATTGGAGGTACTGAGAAAAAGCTTAAAAAGTGATGCATTTTTTTGTACGTAAGTGGGATATTAACTAGCGTGCTGACGTCTCCTGGCAATTATTAGAGTTAAAATATTATTTTTCAGCCTTCGATTTCAATCAGAAACCATCATGCATTTAGAAATAATTTTTAGAAAGTGGTAGTTTTGAACTAAAACCAACACACATTAAAGGGTTAATACTATGTCTCTTCATAATATTATCACAGGCACTTAGTTGCTCTACCCTTGTTAAACCTTCAATTTTAGCATTGAGTGTCTATATATTTCTTATTAAGTTTCAGAAATATATTTTTTATATAATACAAGATAATTATTATTTTCCACTTGGTTATCTTTTTCTTCTTAAAATGAAATATATATATATATATATATATATATATATATATATATATATATTGTAAAAGATACCAATATATACTGAATCAAATAATTTCAAAAAAATTTCAGCTCTTGACATATTATTAATTTTAGTATGCACTTTAAGGAGTATAGATATGTTCTTCAAGATAGTATATCTAGAATTTTTAACGTTAATTTAATGCTCTTCTCGGTCATTAAACTGAAATATTGAGTTACTAAATGAGCATTTAGTGCACCATTTGTTTTTGTTTTTTATTTAATTGAAATATTAAGACCACTGTTATTAATTGTATTGATTATATCTCAATGTACCACTTTAATTTTTGCTCTCCAAAAAAACCAAATAATAACTATGGAGCAAATTAACTCCAATATCTTTATCATATATTTAAACAATTTTTTTTATGATAAACACTCATTAGTTAGTACACAATCAAGTTTTTTTTTTACATGTTTTCACTCACTTGTTTTTTCTTTTTTACCTATTCATTGAGTTTTTTTTTTTAAATTTCAAATTCAAATCTGTGATATTTTTATTCATACAAATATTGTATCCTTAATTCAGTAAAATGGTTCAGTGATGTAAAATGGTTATTATATAATTTTAAGACAGGTATAAGATGTTTGTAGTATTTAAATTATTGAATTAGGAATTCAGATTTCATTTTCTTGAAGCCTGTATTTTTGCTATTGGTAAATATTAAAATTTTGACTGTATGTATTAACAGTAGTAAGCTGATAGTATATATTAAAATTATACTTTGATAATTATGACAATTCAATGTTCTCTTTTCTTCTTCTTTTTTCAGATTCTGTTTTTTAATATCTATTAGCAATCAACATGATTATATTGATTCATTATGATATTGATAATTCTGTTCAGCAGCTTAAAATTTTCTGAACTCTTGGATTGCATTATAAACATGGATAAACGAACACAGGATCTCGCAAAAATACATGGTTCTGCATCAATTTCACATGGTCATGAAATTCTTGATGAGCAATCTCAATGGACTAGATGCAATTCTTTTTCCTCTAGTTCTAATGACTCATCTGTATTTTGCAGCAGTCGTCCTTCACAAAATTCAATTTTTCAAGCTGATAATCACTTAATGAATGATGGACAACACTCCTCACTTTTGTCCAACAGAAATCGTAATTCATCTGGTTCTTCTGTATCTAGTACTGTTTCATCTGCAAGTGATGTAGGCACAAAGAACACTTCTGTCATCATAACATCCACTTCTCTTCCTAAAGTTGTCAAAACTGAAATACGGAGTGAAAGCTTATCCAGATTATCATGTCCTGATATAAGTCCTAACAGTTTTAACATTAAGCATGAGACTTTATTGTCATGCTCAAGTTCCAAAAGCACTGTGTTGCCATTTAGGCATAATTTGAGGAGAAACATACGTAAGAAAACTTGCAGCTGTGATTGTACTACAACATGTACAACACTTGTTGTCAGACGTTATAAGGAAGAAAATTTAGAGGAAGAAACTGTCATATCAAGCACAAAAGTTCAGACATGTGTTCAGAGTAATACTAATCAAGGAATTCGTAATGCTTCATTTGAAAAAAAATTTTCTTCGGAAAAGGCTGAAAATAACAGAAAACGCAGGTCTGAAGTTGAAAAATTATATGATTCTCTTCATGAAATTAAATGGGCCAAAAATTTTTCTCCTGATAACATTTTGCGACAGCTTAATATTAGGCAAGCAGCGTCGTGTTCCGTATTTGGTAAAACTTCCTCTAAAAAATCAAATTCTGCTGCTTCTAAACCTTCTAAAAGACCAAAATATGATAATGATTGTTCATTAAGCCCATCTAATAATCATTTGGCTTGCCTGTCTAATTCTAAAGCTTCTTCAGTAAAAAAGAAATCTAACCGAACTGTAAAAAATTATGTACGAACAAATCTTACTCTCAGAAGTCATTCAAAAAATGCTGCTTTAAAAGAAATAGACTCTTCTTCGATAAATACAAATATTAGTAAGCAATCATCTTCTGAAGGCCTTAAAACGTCAAATATGCTTAAATCTAACGATGAAGCTATAATTTGTTCTCCAATCAAAAGAGGACGAAATTTTTTCAAAAATCATATTGATCCTTCAGATTCATCAGTTATACAGAAAAAACAGAAACTCCTAGATAAAGGAGATAATGAAGGGTGTCCATTATTTACCAAAGCTGAATCATCTTTGCCTTTAAATTATTTATTGAATTTAAAAGGAAATCCAGATATAGAACTTGATTGTCAAAACTTAATGTCAGATTATTCTACATTTTATGACATGGCTGAAGAAGGAATACGTACAATTGATGCTTGTTTTCGAGAAGTAGGAGCTGAAGTTGTAGTTTCTACTTGTTTTGAAGATGATGACTTACCTCGATTAACTGCTATTAGAGATAATGTGTTAGACAAATGTTCACCTATTGATGATGGACCACCTGTTTTGGAACCATGCGTATCTCTTCAAGACCGTGTGCGCTCACAGAATATAGAATGTAAAGTGGCATCTGATTTTCCAGTTTCTGACAAATCAGATGCTGCACTCAAATATATGTATGAAAAAAATATACATTGTTCCCCGAAGCATGAGGAAATAATTTTTACTCAGAACTCATTACAAGAAAGCTTAATCACTGATAAAGACCAAAATCAAGAACAAACTATTAATGATCTTAAGAATGTGCATATGAATTCTGTAAGTAACCATGTAGATAATTTAGTAGTTAAAGATAAATGTAAAAAAATTTCAAATAAATATTTAAAACTTTTGCGTTCTAAATCTCGAACATTGTCTGTTGAGAAAACTGAACCTATTAAAAAGAAGGAAAGTTCTTCCATTTCATCTATAAATAGAACAGTTGACCCTCTTATCACCATGAAAAAAACTTTGTGCCAGGATAACAATGTTGCGTCAAATTCATCTACAATTTGTCATATCCCTTTTGACTCAAAAGGATTGAATTTCAGAACTGCTGGTGAAAAGCCTCTAACTACTACAATTTTACAATCAAATAAAAGTATATCCTATTCCAATTTTCCTAAAAGGATAGCCTTTAACCAGAGCACCTCCAATTCTTTTGCAGTTTCAAATGACAAAAAATCATTCAGTCATATTAGTACAAGTACCAAAAATTTAAGAAATCAGTCAGTAATTGTGGAAGAAAGTAGCACTAACATTTTACATGTGAAAAAAATTCCTTCAAAAGGAATATCTGCTCCTGATGTGCCAATTAAAAGTGCAAGTAAGTTGCAACTATTTAAAGTATTTCATAATTCTAAATTTTCTTGGGAATCTTACAAACAAATTTAATTGTAAGAAATAATGTTTTCAATCAAATTAAGCATCAAGAGTTTATTTAAATGTATTTTATTGTACTAGAATGAAATTTAATTGTATTTCAAATCAACTCAACCTAATTTTCTTTTGTGTTTTTTCTGATTCTAATCTTACATTTATTAAATAGGTTTAGGTAGCTTAGTTCTGTATGTAAGAAAAGAAAAGATGTGAGCTTTTTAATATCAGTGTTAAACTAAGAATGCTAGATTTTTCCGTATCTCCCTTCAGCCTTTTTTATATTAATTTTACAAGACTATGTAGTTTGTAAATGAATGTATATTTAGTAAAAGAATGTAATAGCATAAATTCATATATATATATATATATATATATATATATATATATTGAGTTTTAAGTATTTAAAAATATATCTTTTAAAATGCTTTTATACTTTTGGTAGATTATATTCAATTACTCAAATTTAACTTAATGTAGGAAAGAGGAGGTTTCAAAGTTTTATTTTCTATTATTTAGATGGTATTAGTTGAGTGTATGGCTGTTAAGGTTGTGGTTTTATAAATAAACTCGAATATTTCTCACAATATGTAATCATCTCATTTTGATGTCAGTTGTGAGTAAGATAGTTGATATGCAGTGTAAGGCTTTCGGTATTCTTAAATTTCAAGTAGCGAGTTGGCAGTTACAGTGTGTCTGGCATTTAGTCTTTGATTTGACATTTAACCACTAGATTATTATTTTTTAGGAAAGTACAAAATTTGAGTTATTAACATCCAATTATTCCAGCATTTAACCTATGGCTATCATTGTAAATAAGCAAGTTTTATACAGAAATAATTTTTTCTCTTAGACATCATTTTGTTGAATTAGAAAATTAAGATTTATTTAAAATCAGATATAATTTTTATTCCTGGTGAACCAGCTGGTTGTCCAAGTCAACAAATTGCTTAATGTAAATATATCCTTCCTTCTTTCATCATTTCTCTATTTTGGTATTATCATTACCTCTTGACCCATGTGTAATAGTGCAGACAGTCTCCTTATCTAAGAATCAAGAGTATATAAAAACAAAATTTATAAAAATCATTCATTCTATTTTCTTGTAAAATTTGTTAAATATAATTTTGGTACTTTTGTATTAACACCACCGCAGCAAAAGTTGCACTAATGTGGTGTAGATTGGTGGCATATAAAACCATCAAATCTGCAGCATTATAAGGCTTGAGATAAGGTAAAGATTAGAGAAAATATCACCTAGAGGTTCATAGTACTTGCTATTTTGATAAATTTGGTGAAAGTTTTGAAAAAACTTTTAAGTGTAGATTAGCGGCAATCAAAAACCGCCAAACCTGCAGCTGCGGTGGCGTTGATACGTAAGTACCACAATTTTTTATGCAATAACCAAAAATATAGAAATAAAAACCACATTTCCCACTTTCTTTTTGTATGATACTAATGGGTAAGCATTCTGTACATATGCAGATGATTTTTTTAAAATATAATTCCGTTATTACTGGATAATTTCTATTATTTTGATTAAATACCACCTTTAAGCTTAAAAGTACATATCATCATTGCCAATATTTTGTTTCAGTTTTTGTAAAAAAAAAAGTAAAAAGTTTTGTTAAAGAAAAACTCTGCAAAGGAAAATATTTTTAATAAAATCAAAAATTAAATAAAAAAAATAAACTTAATCATTTGATTTGATAGTTTAAGAAAATCTTGAATGAGAGCTTAGTTGTGTTTGAGAATTGTTTCTGAATGTATATTTTTTTATAACACTGTATGTGTGTGTTTTTTTTAATTTAAAGGTTCATCCATAAAATATGAGAGAATTACTAACAACATAGTAAATAATATTTTCCATCAGAAGCTTAAAAATTGATTCTTTGAGATAATTGATTTAGTATGCCACACCAAAATCAGTACTTCGAGTGACACTGAGACTCAAAATATGAAACAAGAAAACAAATCCTAAGTGCTCAAAAAATTATATTTTTTTTAGTGGTTTGGTTTTAATTTCTCTGACAAGTGCTTTAAATTTAAGAAATTTATAATTTTTGTTTAAAATATTGTTATTGTAATATTTTGGCCAAGACTGACCAAATAAGAGAATAGCCTAACCTTTTACTGACAGCCATATTATATATTTACAAGGAGAAACTTGTTCTTATCTAGGTTATTATTATTTGGACTCTAACACTGATGCCCCAATCATACGAAGCTTCCAAAAAACCAGGAACAACATTTCTACTCTTCGAGTCTCCTTCAAAGCCTTTCTCTTTTTTTTTTCTCTGGAAAAACCACATTTTATTTTCTTCAGATATCTATCTCTGGTTTTTCATTGAGATCCTTGTCACCATTAGCTGCTCAGCATTGCTTCCTCTGTGGTCTAAACACGACCAAGGCAGAGCGTATTAAGGAACCATCTTAGTGGCTGGCCACCTCCTTACAAGCAATTTGTATCTAATGCCAGCTGAATTAAACTTGGTCTGACATTTAATGAAGAAAGTTGTTGGGCATTGATCAATTCTTGATGATTTGAGGATTATTTTCATAAAGGAAAAAAAAAGTTAAACATCTGGATGTTTTTACGTTGTTGTTATTTTTTAAAGACATTATGAATCTATTTGAAATGCTGGGATACTCTGTTGTTTTCCTACACCTGATTATAGTACAGTTGATCAGACATAATGGCTCTCCTAAAGAAAAAGATCCATGTGTAAGTCCATGGGCACTTAAATATGTATTGGAATACTGGATGCTTTTAAAAGTGATGAAAAAGGAGAAACATTTCAATGTTTATTTCTAAAGTATGCTAACTATGGTTTCCATTCCAAATTCAAAATTATAAGACTAATTTTAAATGCCAGCTGATACATGGAGTTTAATAAATCGAGAATACATATTGATTTATTAACATTAAAAAAGGGAAGAGGTGAAATTGGTTCCAATTAATTATAAGAGTGAAATGTAGCAGTTTTATAAATTGAATGCTAAACATTTAACTGATTGATTTTTCAAACATGGACTACAAATTCTATTAAGTTGTATTCTTTCCAGTGTTGGAAGTTAAGAGAAAAATATCCTGGAGGGTATTTGAATGATATGATGGGAGAAGGTGAATACCTCTGAGAATTACTATATTTTCCTTTGTAAACTATTAAATTTTTAATAAAACATGAAAATAAGGATTTTTATTTTGTTTTATTATATTGTTTTTTTAAATCAGCATCATCTTTTTTCTTTCTTTACCTTTCCTTTGCAAGTATCATAATTTAAATGCCGATTGTCAAAATTATTCTTAACCAAAAGCAGGTTCAAATACAGGTTCTTTTGTTGAACTTTATAACAGTATTGTAAGAGAATAGTCATTAAAATAAGCAAATTTGTGTATTTTTACTGTAAATACTTATATAATTATGATTATTTAGGTGCATTAAAAGAAAAAACAACAGAGGAAGAAAAAATTTCAAAGCTGCTACCTGGTGTGACTTTCACTTGCCATTATAAGACAATAAAAGTGAGTCGCCAGAACAAGTATATTCAAGTACAATTGAAACTAAGTAGAGGATATTCTATATTCCTTACTGTAGAGGTAAAATTTCATTTTGTTTACTTCATAATATTTTAACAGCTTAACCTAAAATTGACATTTTTATTTTATTATATTGCATGATGGAAATTTTTTTTATTCATAAAAAATATATTTATTCATTCAATAAGGCAACTTTTTTTCTTATTGAAACTTAGAAATTGAATTTGGTTTGTGTTTAGTATTTAAATTAAGGAATATTATGATTAATTTTTAAAATTTATTTTAATAAATTAATTTGACATTGCAATTCCCTTAATAGAAAAGGATGCATTTTTCTCTTTTTTTTAGATTTGTATTTTAATTTTAAAATTTTGAAATGTGAAACAGAATAGTGAGACAAAAAATAACTGATATTTATTTCATGATCATTTAATAAATTTATGAAATATATCAGGTGTCCTATAAATAATGTCCAAACTTAGTTTTTGAGGAAAGTACACTAAGTAAAGTCATGCCTGGTTCAAGGGGAAAACACTGCAGTGGGCACATCTATAACACTGTTTGCATACCTTTTCAGATGATGATATTCAAAATGTTTGGCAGTTAAATTGTATCATGTATGTGTTGATTTCAATGCAAACTGAATAACATTTAGAAATCCATGGACTTTTGTGAATGGCTGCACTGCATTGTAACACAGATAATGGTTTCATTTCTTATATCTTATGGATTAATGCATCATGTTTCATTTCTAATGAGGTATTCACCCATCACTCAGCTATGTGTAGACCCAGTTCAATCCTCATTCAATTCACCCTTAGACACATCAAGAGCTCTGGTCTATAAATGTGTGGGCAAGCATACTTCAGGATCATCATCTACCATATCTGTTGCATTAATGTTTATCGGGACTTTCTTACTTGATATTTTTTCATGATATGTTACCCAATTTTCTCGATGATATACTCTTAGATGCATTGTAAGTCCTTTGGTTCCAACTTGATTATACTCCGAGATTTTCTATATTCCCGTTCATGATGGCAGGCATCCATTTCATGTTGCTCTCAAGCCTACATCAATCTGACGACAGACCCTTTGAGCACCTACTTTGGTATTTTTATTATAGTGTTGTTGATGTGTCAGAGGAAGTGTTTTTTCCTTGCACTAGATGAGACATTTTAATTTGTTTACTTATTTTATTCAGTTTTGGGGGCATTTTTTATGTACACCCAATGAGGAATCTCGTTGTGCAGAGTTTTGGCAGTATTTATGGAATAATTGGGATTTTCCTTATTCCTGGCCATGTATGGATAATACTTTTTGCAACTTTTATTTATTTTTCATTTGCAATTTTAAAATTTTATTTTTATAAATTTTGCCAAAAAGTTTATAAAAATAAGCCTTTTTTAGTTTCCAAATTGATATTTGATATTGGTAATTCTATTATCTAAATATCTTTTTGTACTCATATAGTTACAATCAGAGCTGTAAGCATTTCAAAATTCTTACCGTTAATTAGATTACTCTTGTAATGATTTTGAAGTTTATACAATCCTATGATGACTTAAGGGGCATAATAGTGCTTCATTTTGATATTAAAGAGGTATATCTAACAATAAGAACTTGTTAACAAACATCAAATTAATTGAAGAATAGGAAATAATAATTAGACTTGTTTATTATTTGTATTGCTGTTCAAAAAATATTTTTAAATTGTATCAATTTATGTACAGAATTGTATTATCAATTGAAGACCATTAGAGGCTTAATACATTTCAATTCCTTTTTGAATTACACTTTTCTTTCACTATCACTATCTTATCTAAAATTCCCAGAGGCACATGTTAGTAAATCAATTAAATTAATTTATGAGAATCATTATTACTTGTAGATTTATAGATAAGTTTCTTTGCAAAATTACGTTATTTCAGAAATGGTTGCTTGTATTATGGGTTTAGATTATTATTTACATGTATTATTTTTTTAAAGTATTTTACATATTTCAACTAAATCTGAAATGTGAAATAAAGTGATTAAAAAATTATTTATCAATGCGTTTTTCAAAAATTTTAATGTATTACAATAATTTTTTGGCTCAAGTTTTTAAATATTTTATTTATTATAAAAATTTCAATGAATTATATACAACCATTTCACATTCTTGTTGATGTTTTTATTGATATTTTTTTGTACTGACTGCTTTTCCTCCATTTTCAGACATTAATAGAATTGAAAGATGCATTATGCCGATCGAGTCAAGACCCTAGTTGTAATATTTTTATTTTAAATGGTATTGGTGATTCCTTCTGCTTAGGCCTTGATTTACTACCTCTTTTAGGACCCCAGAAGGTTAAAGCATCAACTGAGATTGCAGTAGCTGTAAAGTAAGATTTATATTCAGAAATATGAAAAATTATTACCCTTCTTGTTATTTGGAATTGTAATACAGTTTATGAATTTCAAAATATTTTTATTTTAAGCACTAATTGATCTGAACTAATTATTTGCCAATATTTTTTTTAAAAAAATTCAAAAGAATGAGGAATATTTATGAAAGCTTCTTACTGGTATTAAGTTTTTGAGAAGTTCTCAGATCAAATAATTAAGATAAAAACTACTTCTAAAAATATATTTTTTTAATGGCAGCAAATTGCAAAGAAGGGAGAGACATTAATAATTACATGTATGAAGTAACAAGTGTGAAAACAGGGGAGGGGGAGAGACAAGAGTAACCAGTTTATTTTAAAAAGTTTTTAAAAAAATGGATGGGGAGAAGGGTATTTAAAACATAGATAGACCATTTCTGGACAGATTATTTATTGAATCTATTTATCCCTTCAAGTGGCAATCCTGGATAAACACAAAAATCTTTCTCCCTTCAAAACGCCAGACCTGTAAAAAGATAAAAACTAAAACTCCCTTATAACTGTTGCTTCCTGTATTTTTACTGATCAATTTTTTTGCTTCCCCCAAACTCAAGCTGTGAGATAAGGAAAAATCAATCGTTATCTGTGGATAATATGATTAATGGCTTTCTGTTTCCACCCTTTTAAAATTTTGTAGCTCTAGCTTCATAAGCCAGATAACATTTACTATACCAAAGCCGACTTTTATATTATGGTTTTGTTACAAGACGATTGGCCCCAGTGTCACAGGTTCATATCGTGACCTTCATCCGGTACATTGGTGACCTTGGCAATGCAACCTTCTGCAACAATCCTGTCATCATCTACCCGTAGCGAAAAAAAAGTCATCAAAACTCACTTGACGCAAGCAAACAAAGCCACCAACCCCACTTCACACAAGCAAGCAGCAACTCGCCATAACGCTTGGCGCTATAAATATCGTCCGTCCCTCCGCCAACTCACTGTTGGGGGAGTACGGTGGCGCTAGCTTCATAAGTCTAATAATTTCTATGATACCGAAGTCGACTTTTACATTATAGTCATGTTACTTGGCTACTGGTCCCTAGCGTCGCAGGTTCGTTTTACAACCTTCATTCGGTACAATTTTTAATTTTTGCTTGCGTTCTGAGATTTTGATAATAAATGTGAATCCACTTTGAGTTTTAAATAAGGGAATAAAATTTAATGTACGAAAATATATACCTAGAATGAACACATATATGTATTAATATTAATAATTTGATCCATAAGATTTTAAAGCTTTCTAGCATGAAACAATAGTTAATCTAAAAAATAAAATTAAAATTTGATAATTTTCCCTTTGAAAGTGTGCTTTTATTTAAGAATTTTTGAATTGAGATTGCTTATGTAACTTATTTTTTTTAAATAAGACACTAATCTAAATATATAAAAATCAATGTCCTGAGATAATATATATATATATATATATCAACGCACAGCCAATACCGCTGAAGCCTTAAACTTGAGATTTGGCAGGCATGTCCACATGGTTACGAAAGTACCCACTAAGAAAGGATCTTTCGAAATATCAATTAGTTTGGGAGAAATTAATTAAAACCCCTTAATTTCTGTGAAATTAAAACCTGTAATGCTACTTTCCGAGTGAAACACAGCCTTCCGGAGAAGCGATTGCTGATGTGTACCGTTTCGTCCCGTAAAACCTCGTTTTTAAAATTGCCATCGTTACGCGTCCGTTCAACTTATACTCAATATCGCAGTGAACTCGGATGGACTTTCTATAGTAGACCACGGAGGTATAATTTATTTTACGAAATATCGACGCAAAATTTAAATATCGATTTTTTTAAAGCCCTTTTTGACGGGTCTATTTCTTGAACGGCCTTGTAAAATAGAAGCTTAGCTGGAAAAATACAGAAAATATGTTTCCTGAAAGACAATACGATGTAGTATTCTGCAATACAATTTTTTTAAAAATCGAATTTCTAAAACAGTTTTTTTAACGAAGAGGCGAAATTTTGCTTTAATATTTAACTGCCGAAACTTATCAAGATAAGATTTTTTAAACATAAAATTAGGTAAATTTTTCAAAATCGCATGAAAGATTGTAAAAATCTGATAGAAAATTGCGCATTAAAAATTTTTTTTTTTGTCGTTTATTGCGTTTTCTTCTTTAACATTACAAATCTAATCCATTGATAAATAAAAATGAGACTAAACCTTTTTTGTATAATTTGGCATTTCTTTGGCACACCTTGATAAATTTTGAAAACAATCCAACAAAAATTACGCATCTTATGAAATAATTTCTGATTTTGCAAAGACTGCAATAGAAAAATGATTTTGAGAGGTTGGTTGGTTGGTCCAAAACCGCGTTCGAAAAAGCAGTATTATATGGTTTATAGATTTGTTGCGTTTGCTTAAAATGCTTTTCTTAATAATAATATCGATATTTTTTTACACTGTACAATGATTGCCATGCTACCAAATAACTTTCTTTATTAAAACTCCTGACCTCCTTTCTTATTAAACTGGCAACCTTCAGATTACTTTACTTACCGAATGCGGCGTATCTGAATAACAGGTTTGTTCTTAAAAGTGTAAGGACTTGGACAAGGATTTGGACTTTTGTGGTTCAGCACTGCAGGGGTAAGTTGATTAGTATATCTCATGGTGTGAGTGACAGCTGTTGCTTATCACAGTCTTTCGATTTCGAAGAGCAGGTTTCTTTCAGTCGATCGAAATTACATGGATTGAAAACGCAGAAAATATGATTGTGTTAGAGAATAGAGAATTTTTGATTATTTCATAAAACAATACATAAAATTTACATGAAAAATAAATTATTGTATGCTTAATATTATAAGAATCTAATTTTTATGAATTGCAAATGTTCATCTAATATATATATATAAATATATATTATTTTGATATGTTTCTTAAAATTTTTAATCCTATTAGAAATGTGAAATTATTTTGCGAAATTACATACAAGTGATTTAATTCTTGAAAAAAAAAATTCTTTCAGCACATTTCCAATGTATTTCAATATTCTAAAATGTACTTTTAAAATATTAATTGTGATAGGTAATACTGAGTTATTATTTTATTTCTTCAGTACTTAGAAAAACAATTGTGTAATTATGGAATTTCATACGATATTTCAATTTCTGAAATATTTTGGTATTTATCTGCATGGTTGAAATTTTGTAATTAAATATATTTTACAATAATTCAGTAATGCTGTAATAAATGGACTAGGAACTGATTTGCCTTATGTCTGCAACAAATAAAGATAATTATCAAAATATTTCTTTGTAATATCCATGATACAAACAAATTTGGCCTGGAAAAATGAATTAAATAATGCATTTTATTTAGACTTATAATTAAACATTAGGCTCAAGAATTTTTTTAATACTTCGAAAGAAAGCTCCTATAGAATATTAAGAACCATTTAAAAATAAATTACAATTTAAAAAATCTACTTAAGTTATTTGGGTTAAAATCAAAGATCTCATTATTTTGCAATCAGATAACGACATAGCTTTGGGCAAGCAAATCAGTATTTTAATTGCTGCTGAATTGTTTATATTTTTAATATTGTCAAGAGGGATATTGTATAAATATTGCTTTGTTTTATCATTTCTGTTAACTTTTTACAATGAAACAATGCTTAGGATTTTTTTACTGAGTGAGAGGATTCGAAAAATTTATTAGTGATTTTTAAATAAAGGCTTTTTTATGAGCCACCTTTACATTTACTATTCAGGACAATGAATGCGATAACGTTTCCATTTCCAAAAAAATGTGAATTGTTCTTAGTACGGGAATACTAGTTTTATATATAGAATTTTACTTAACAAATGAGACTTTTCTCATAATAACTCATAATTTTTTTCTGATTTCATTAATAAGTGTAATTAAAAATGGGTATTTTATTTGCATAATTCCAATCTATTAAAGTGAGTTTTTTTTTTAGAAAGATAAGATTTACATTCATTCATTATTATATTAAATCATGTATTTTTATAATGTAATAATCTATGTATGAAAATTGAATATTTGTTTAATTTTTTAAACCTTATGGAATTTCACATTCCTTGACGAATTCAAATAAAAATGTAAGTATTGTAGAGATATCAGTTTCATTGTTTTTATATTTTTTCTCTAAATTTTAATAATGTTTTCAAAGTTAATATTAGTGCATTTATAGGATATATATTTTTAATCAAATATTAATCTTATTTCACTTTCAATCTCATATATACATTGCACGATTCTGTTAATGTTTAACTGGTTTCTAGTTACATTTTTATAGACGTTTAATGTTGAGTAATTTAATACGCCAATTTTAATGCGTGTGAAAGTAAATGAATGAGTCAATTTAAATGATAATTTTTTTAGTTAATTAAAATTAAATAATTATATTTTGTTTTTTTAAAATTGTTTAAATATTTTTTACTCCTTGGTATAATTTTATCTTATATCTTAACATTAAAAAAAAATTTAATATGTACAGCTGACATTTAGACTACCATTCTTTTCTTGTTTGTAAAGTTTGAGTCCATTTGATGTGATTTTAGTTTATTTATCAGATTTGTTTTGTTTTCTAAAGCTTTAAGGATGTAACTATTTATTGTTAATTAGGGCTAAGGGTTCTAAATATTCTTAAGAAATTAATTATAAAAATTCAAAGTAAAATTAAATTAATGCATCTTTTTCTAACATTTTGGTTAAATTTTTTATACATATTTTTGCAACTATAAATTTTTACTGCATCTAATGTATATTATATCTTTAAAAAAAGTTTGTTGAAGAATAAAACTGTATTTTATTTCATAAGTTTGATTGCGTTATATATTTTATCACATTAGCTTCAAAACCATATTTTTGATGTATACCAATTGACAATTTTAATTAGCTTTCCTCACTACAGATTTTCAGCCTTCTATTAATTCCATAATTTATATAGACTTCGGGCATGTTTTTGTTGCGTTATTGAAGATCTAAGTACTGTGCTTTGAAAATTTGTTTAAATACTGTAGAAATTTTGAACTATAATGCTCTTAAAATAGAACTTTTATGAATGCATACTCAAAAACCTCTTACAAGCCAAAACTATTTTTACAAACATAATTGAAATTATTTTCAAAATTTATGTTTAGTTATATGCACATCTTCATTGGTATGCTACTTTTATCAGTAGTTTATAGTAAAATTTCTACTCATGCTATTACATCAGGTTTTTATTGAAGGGATTTTTACTTAAAACCAAAACATTTTTTATTCCACTTGACATTATTAATTCCTTAAATTATAATAAAAACACTAAAAATTAAAAAAATTATATAAAAACACTAAAAATTAAAAAAATTATACAAAAACACTAAAATAATAATAAAAACATTTTGAAAAAGGTTCTACCAAATTCTTTAGATTATTAATTAATCGGAATATAGGATCTGAAAACTTCATAAAGATTTTTAAAAAAAGTTTTACAATATAAACATTTTCTGTATTTTTCAGTAACATTTATAGCAGATAAAATCAGGTGAATTCAGGTATAATTATTGTAATTTTTAATATGGTAGAAATTTATACAAAATACTTACATGGGTGTTATTTTAAAAACTGTGCAATAAAATTAATTTTTTTCTTACTTTTATGAAATTGTACAAAAGAATATATACATTTAATTCAATGACAAAAAATTTCTATGAAGTAATTTACTTCATAGAAAATTTTCGAGAAATTGCTCAACCTATGAACCTTTGCAACCTTCTTTCTTGGAAGAAATGATAGTATAAATGAAGATGACATACGAAATATTGAAAGTTTGAAATGCAATAAATGTTTTTCCAGAGATTGTAAGAAATATAGCATTATAAAAATATAAAATAAAAATAAATGCAAAACCCAAATTAAATAACAAAAAATATTAATGCACTTAATGATCATGAAAGATTTTGATTGTTTTTTATTGGAGAAATAATTGTAAAATCAAACCCATCTTGTTTATTTTTGGAATTAGAAAAAGAATAGATAAAAATAATTTTAATTACAAAATGTCAGATAAAAATTGTTAAAAAAATTGCACTACCTTAAGACATATATTCTAAATTTCATTAAAATAAATTAATGCATGCATAAGTCCTGAAAAACTTATTTACAAACATTTTAGTTTTTCTCTTAGAATTGTAAGATGGAATTGAGTGCTATAATAACAATAAAAATTGTGTGTTGTTTAATAATAATAATTTTTTAAAAAAGGAATTTATCAATACTAGAATATTTAGATGTGTAAATCTCAAGAATCAAACACAGTACGATATCTTTCAAAACATGGCGTGATACATAGTGCAGCCTTGCATTAAAAGCTAGTTTCTTTCCTCACACAACAACCTTTATGTTCAAATCGTTTGCTGCACACAATACACACTCTCGACAAGGTTAACTTTTTTCTTGTCACTTCAATACGCGAAGGAAAGTAGCATCCATTGAGGCGGACAGCTATTAGAAGTTGAAAATTTTTCTTCTCTCCATACCTTTGAGATAAACTTTCTGTTAGATTTAATCTAAAATTCAGATGTGTCATTTTACCCACACACTTTTTTCTAAAGAGCACAAATGCATACCATATGTATTGGTTCAATAACTGCCTGAAAATCTTCCTGTAATATTTTTTTTTGTTGATTCTGAACTGTTGGGTAGTATGATAAACATGGGTCATACTATCACCTACTGTTTGATTATAATCGAAAATAGCTTTAGACTTTTTAGTTAATTTCTCAATATCGCCATTACTTTTCTCCTTTCTTTTGCTGCGCTTAACAAAATAATTGTGTGTATCGAGTTAAGCATATAAATTGGCTTCTTATCCATATATTTTAAAATACAAATTTTTCCTTTCTGAAATCCAATAATCTCTCCCTTTTTAATGTTTCTGTCCTTTATTTCTTGTGGTATACTACATCTATGTGATCCTAAATGACCAAAAATGCCTGTTTTACTTGCTATCAAGATTTCTGCCAGCTCAGGATAAATTTAAAAGTTATCTAAAGTAAGGCAGTAGCCTTTACCCAGAAGATTTTCCATCAGCATCATAACTATATTAGTGGTTGAAGAATATTTATTGGTGTTTTGCCATAGAGGTATGTCTTTTCTAATGTAGACTAAACTATTCCAAATATATCTGGTATTTGACTCACACAATTGGTAAATTCTCCCCCCTTCCCAAACTTTGATTTTTTCTTTGGTAGGTATTGCTTAAAGACCAACTGCCCCTAATATAAAAGCTATGATTCATCTACTGACACTTCACATTAGGTAATATAAGATTTAAATTTTCTGTTAAATTCTTCATATACTTCATATATTTTTCTAAGTCCAGGTTAAGGATGATTGTTTGTATCTATTGTTGCATTATTTGTGAAGTGCAAGAACTTCATCAACAAAGTAAACCTACTTTTGGACATTATTTGACTGAAAAATGGTGTATAAAAAAGGGATTTTAGGACCAATATAACTTTTGACTTGGCTTGGGAACGATTCCTTGGAGAATCAATATAGCAAGAAACACTCTTATTTTGCTGGCATCCGTATATTTCTAATTGTATGATCTTGATCTGGGTGTTAATTCATTATTTTCAAAGAAATCCTCGGTGAAGCGATTTGTTTCATTCGCTGACAATATCATCATTAAAAAAAATATATATATCCAAAGGTGAAGAACTGTGAATCTGAACTTTTGTTCTGAGATTACCAGTAAATGGAAATCTTGGGGGAAGAAGGTCCAAAGTTGTCTTCATGCAGACAACACCAGTCTCTTGCATTATCTAATGCAATGTCTGCATCACTCTCAGAAAAAATATCTAAATACGATGAATCAGAATTGAAATATTCTTCTGAATCCATTTATAAATTTGTAGACAATAAATAAATAAGTAAATACAAATATTAACATTTGTTGAGTAACATCAAATTAAATTAGCCCTTTTTAAAATTTATGTCATGAAATATAATGTAGACTTAAAAATTTCTTTCCAGTTTCCTACCTAACTGACTAGGTACTCCAAACAGTTTGTTCGGTAGGATTTGAAAGAAAGAAAAATCCAAACGTATGAACAAGCTTGTAGCTTCACTATCTCAACTATCTGCGGAATAAATAAAGTTGTCAACTTCTCTGGTCTTTACTTATATAGAGCCCCTATATCGATATTCAATTCGTTCTCTCCTGTTTTTATTGCCATCTAATATGCCTTCTTGTAGATCAGTCATCTGGCATGCAAATGGTAAAACAATTTCAAACTATCACATGCTTTTAAATCTGTTCTTCATATTTATTCCCACAATTAGAATAATTAAAAACAATTATTGATTTGCTTATGTAAAAAAAAAAAAGGAAAGGGAAAAAAAAATGGGATTTTTTAGATTCTGAATGGTTTGAAAATCAATTCAATTTAAATTGGCTTGTCAAGAAAAATACTTGAAAAGTTATCAGAAGAGCATCTGATTGATGTCCTGTAAAGTTTCACCACAAAGTACGTCGTTAATGGTTAAAAACACAGATGTTATTTCAAGAAGTATTTTCGTATGATCATCTCGTTCTGAAGAGGAGAAAGGGAAAGAACAATTTGTGATTTTTTTGGAAATGGAAACATTATACAATACCCTGAATAGTAAATGTAAAGCTGACTCATAAAAAAGGCTTTAATTTAAAAATCACTAATATTTAACAATTACAATTTAATAATTAAACAATTTAATTTAATAATCACTTTTTTGCAAAACATCTCAGTCAGTAAGAAAATTCTAAGCACCATTCCATTGTAAAAAGTTAACAGAAATGTTAAAACAAATAAAATATTCAAAATACAAACAATTCAGCAGCAACTAAAATACTGAAAAATGCACAAACATGACAAAAATTATTCCAATATGCTAAAAAAGTGTAACACTAAAACGCATTATTTTCGATCTCTGGTGTAAGAAAAATTTGGAAATACCAATATTTCAAGTAATTTGAAAGTCTTTATTCTTAATAACCTTTAGCCTTATATTTTCATTAAAAAAAAACTTGTTTGAACAAGAGTGTCAGACACAGGTCTTTTACTACTATTTCTACTAAATTAGTGAATATACCTTACTTATAGTAAAGATGAGCATTCATGTTGGTGATATCCCAATCAAACTGTTTGTTCTAGGGCGAACATATTTTATCCTATATAATTGGGAACTGGAAATGTACACCTCGGGATAAAATAACCAAAAATTTTAATTAAAATTTTTGTTAATTAAAAATTACATAAAATTTTTAACATTTATCCACTACAAAAGGCAAAATTATTACAACACAATGTATATAATATGCAATTTTATTTATACATTTGAAGTATCACCAAGAAAATTTATTCTTTGAGATAAAAGTAAGATCTTGAATTTTTTGTGTCTTATTTAGTTGCATGCAAGTTATGGAACTTTTGCTTCAACCACATGGATTATTTGTATTTCAGTAAATAAAATTTGGGAAATTGTATGGCAAAAAATTTTGTATCATTGAAAAAGAAAATTTTGAATTCTTAATTAATGAACCAAATATTTTTCAACTGTGTTATTTTTGAATGAACTGTAAAATTTTAATATATTTTATTAATCCTTGGGGGGAGGAAGTTTTTTTAGTCTTGGTGGAATAAAATTAATTTTTGAGATTGATATAGGAAAAGTAATTTACTGATTAGATAAATTTAATCTGATTAATTAATCAATTTTGTCAATTAATAATTAAGAAACAATTCAAGACACTTACTGTTATTTGAGATTAACAAATGAAGCCTCTAAGTTTTTGTCTTACTGAAACATTTGTAAGCATTGATGCCAATGTGTATAACTTTATTCAAAGATTGATGAATTTGATGAGAGTAATACTTATGTCCTGAGTAAGGCTTGGTTAAAATTTTAAAGAAATGACTTCCACCGTCCAATGTAATAGTTGCAGATTTTAATAATTTTATATGAAACTGCCTGGTCTGAAGATAAGATCAGTAATACAAACAGACAAATAATTATGCATACACTCATCCATATTTATTATTACCAGAGATGAATGTTTGTGCATTTTGGCATTCTGTTAGAGCTTACATATTTATCTTAGTGGAATATATATCTTAGAAAATGAAACTGTGTATTGTAGAGAATAATTTTTTTTTTACTTCTGAACATTTTAAAAAATTAAGTGAAATATTGATGATTTTTTTATTGCAAACTTCAAAATTTTGCAGCATAAAAAGGATTTTTTGTATCATTTTATAATTCAAAAGATTGCTTTTTTGCTTATTCTTTTGTTTTGTATTTCATTTTTTAATTATCTGTAATAAATTAAGGAGCTTATATTAAGCCATTTTAACAGCAGCATATTTCACTGTTATAAAATAATTCAAGCCATTTACATTATTGCTAAACATATTTCATCATGAACTTTTTTCATTGTTCAAAATGAAGTTATGAAGAACTGGCTTAAATCTCAATAGTTGGCAAACTTTTGTTAAAGCTGGGTTTAAATGTACTTTTAGAAATTTGTTTTAATTGAACTAATGTTTATTTTTACAAGTAAGCAGTGAAGAAAATTTTTCAGTGTTGCATTCATTTAAAAAAATATCTGCTCTATCCTGTAATATAATAAGAAATATAACTATATATTATCGCTCTTATAATCTGAAAACTATATTCTTATTATAATCAGCTGAATTGTATATGAATCAGAGAAATTTTCACTGATTAAGATACATGGTAGATAATCTGAGATATTTCAAAAATTAAAAATATATATTTATTAGTAAATATAGAACTTTGTTGCTGAGTGGTTCTATTCTCTATATTTAGAAATTTAATAAGCCCGATTGCTTTCAAGAAAAAAGGTTTTACATTAATTGAAGTTTATTCACTCCCGATTTAAATTAAGGAGCCGACAGAAAATTCAAAATTATATTATATAGAATGGTGTAGGGTATCTGAATCAATATGAGTTATATAGCTAATTTAAATTCAAGATATTTTGTTGAATTTTGTATTGACTAGCAACCTTGCAACCTGTGTTGGTTGCCAAAAGCAGTTAGGAAGAAATAAGTATAAAAAAGATCAATGCAACTGCATTTGCAAAACTTTTAAATTCAAGATTTCTTTATAATGATTCACTTACCCAAAGTATATCATTATTTGATTTCAATATAGTTAGAGCCTTGATTCTAACCTGAATAACCTAAGTTGAATTTTTTAATTGTAATTTATTTTAAAATACTTCTTAATGTTCTGTAGGAGCTTTTTTTTATAGTACTAAAAAAATTCTAGCTCCAAATAATTAATTATAAGCCTGAATAAGCTGTATAATTTAACTCATTTTTCCAGGTCAAATTTGTTTGTATCATGAATATTACAAAGAAATATTTTGACAATTACTTTTAATTGTTGCTGTTATAAGATATGTCAGCTGTCAGGTCTAATTATTCTAGCATAACTGAATTATTGTAAAACATATTTAATTGCAAAATTTTAATTATGCAGATAAATACCAGAAATTGAAATATTGTATGAAATTCCCTAATTACACATTTTTTTTCTTAGTACTGGAGAAACAAAATAATAACTTGGTGTTACTTATCGCAATTAATATTTTAAAAGCTCATTTTAGAACATTGAAATACATTGGAAATATGCTGGAATGTATTTTTTTCACAAAAACTAAATCACTTGTACGTAATTTCGAAATATAATTTCACATTATGAGGGGATTAAAAATTTTGAGAAACATATAACAATAAAAAAAAGACAAACACTTCATTTATAAAAATTAGATTAGATACATTCATAAAAGTTAGGTGTTTATCATATTAAACATAAACTAATTTTTTCCTAGTGCAAATTTTATGTAGTGTTTCATAAAATAATTGAAAATCCTTTGAAACACAATAATAATTTCTGTGTTTTCAATCAATGTTATTTCGATCGACTGAAAGAAACATGCTCTTAGAAATTGAAAGGCTGCAATAAGCAACACTTGTCACTCACAACATGAGATTCGCTAATCAATCTTACCCCGCAGTGCTGAACTAACCGCTAAAGCAGAAAGCATCCTTTTGTCCAAACCCTGACACTTTTAAGAATAAACCTGTTGTTCAAATGTCCTGCTTTGGATAAGTGTAGCAATTTGAACATCGACAACAGGAGACTTAACTTGCTTTTGAATGCTGATACTTGTTTATTTTTTATTCTTTCTACCTATAAGTTTTAAATCATCATTTTATATTTTCATTTTATTTTTTTAAAAAAAGAAAATCTGTTTTAAATATCCTATTTATGCATTTATTTTTTATGTTTACTTGTATAAGCTATTTTTAATAAGAATATTCTTGTTGCATTATTGAATTTTTTTATCTTTAAAGATTCAAACTCAAACATTCTTACATTTATTGTTCAAATTCATATATAGTTTTCATTTTATGATAAATGATTGATCCATTTTTAAATTTTTTTTTTCTGTTTGACATTTTTTATATATATGCCTCTTAGGATTTTTGAAATGTATTAAAAGACTAAATATCTTATAGATGTTTTAATTATTTTTCTTATCAGAAAAGTTTCATAGTTTATAAAAATTTTAGAAATTGTTCCAAATAGTAATGAAAAAAATCAGTTGTACTACTAGAATTGAAAACATATAGAATGTGTAATATTAAAAATGAGAGCCAAAAGGATATACAAACTGCATTTTATTTATTTAGATGAATAAGACATGCATTCTAAAAAATTGCATTTAAGTAAATGGCAACTAAAATTAAGGTAATTAACAATAAATTAATGTAGTGAAGTGTAGTTATCTCTTTTTCATGTATGTCTACCCAAATTCACGAAAAATCATATTATTTGAGGTATAAGATTTATTTGTGCTATTTAAAAGAAATCTTGAAAGTATCTGATATTCAATTATAAAACACTTCCCAGGTTTCGAAACAAGTGGAAAAGATTGTACATAATCAAAACAGGCATAGGTCAATAATAAATAGATTAATTAATTTAAAAAAATAATTGTGATTAAGATCTTACTTCTGTAATCACTTCCAAAAGGACTATTCCAATTTTTTCCCTGCCCATGAATGTGAGTTTAGACTGTAGTTAAAAAAAAAGAGAGTGAAATTTAAATATTTTTTTCAGTTTTTCATTAATTTTTTGGAAGCAGCACCTTTAAATCTAATGTATAAAATAATGAAAATTAGATATTTTGCTGCAGAAAGCTCTAGCTCCTTTTGATGTTGATTCTAATTTTTCTTATTATGTTAAGTATATTTCTTCTGAGAGATTAATTTTTCTATTTAAAAGTTTTTTTTAACTCACTTTTACAAATATTTTATTTTAGAGACTTTATTGAAGAATTATCCAGTTTTAAAAAGCCTTTTGTAGCAGTTGCAAATGGATCTGCTTTTGGATTAGGCATGACAATCTTAAATCATGCTGATGTATGCATTGCAAGTGATACTGCAAAATTCTGTTTGCCACAAACAAGTCTAGGTTACTTTCCTGAAGGTGGGGCTACTCTTACTTTACCACAAGCTGTGGGCTCAACTGTGGTTAGTTATTATTTTTTTAGTATTGTAATATGCTAAATTTTGTCTTGAATTTTTTATCTAATGTGAAATAAAATCAACTAATTATTAGTTTTCTCACAGATGATTATATTTTAAATTTGCACCTTTTATTTTGTAAAATGTTATTTTCAGAGCTGATAATATTGGCTTTTTGCTTACATCATAAAATATATTCTTAAAATATTATTTAATACAGAATTAAAATCTTTATTGGTTAATCATACTTTCCTATCCCTTTCCGTATATATATTATATAATCTTGCTTAAAAGAGAAAATTAATATTTATTTATTTAGAAGTATAAATACCAATATTTGGTTTTCGCTTATGAAAATTTAAATTTCTTTTATAATGAGAATGCTTAGATTATATTTTGGTGGAACTGTAATGATAAGTCATTAATTTTGATGTATGTTTTAAATTTCTGAAAAAATTTATGCTTAATAAATATGACAAAACTTCTAACCAATTTTTTTTTAAAAGGCTATTTAATTTTTAAAAGCTATGAAACTTATTAAGGATCTGCTTATAATGGTCATTTATGAGTATACAGAATTTTATTTTCATACTAAATGCAATGTAATATAATTTAATACTATTTTTTTCAAAAAATATACTTTAAAAATCTTTGATCTTGATTATCATGTATGCCTCACATACACATATTAAACTTTGTATTTTCTCCATATTCCTAACTTCCTCAAAGTAAATTCATTTATTATCATATTTATATGATGTTTAAAAATTTTTTCTCTATTGTTATTATGCTTTCTTATTTCTGTGATAAAAATATCTAATTCATGTTGTACCAATTGCATGAAAGGTGATTGTAAATAGGTAGGTGTGTTTTTTGGTAACATTTCAAAGAATTTGTTCAATTTTTGTATTTGATTGGTTTTTATTGAAGAATTAGCATTTAAAATATTTTAGAAATTTTATTCTATTCTATAGCTAAATAAATGTGGATTATTTCATGAAAAAAAATTGTTAATAATTTACTTTAAACATCTTACTTATGTATGTTTCTCTCTTAACTTTCAACACTGGTAACTTATTTTCCAGTTTACTTACTTGTTAATATTTACTTTAGGAGCTGTGTGAAGATTTTCACTTGAATTATTTTAAGCATTTATATGTGTAGATTTTTTCAAGTTTTGGTCTGTAGTAGCTTTGGTTCATGTGCAGTTTCTTGGGATCAAATATCCTATCACTGTTGTAGTTGAGAAAGTAAGGTGTTGGCACAATTATTCCTTTTTTTTTTTTAATCATGTCAGGACATAATGTTTTTTTGGGAATGAGGTATGTGACATCAACAAAAATCCATAGGCAAAAAATAAAAATTTTATTATCTGCACGAGCATCTTAAAAAATCACCTTTTAATAACATGTTATCATTGCATTTACAAAAGCTCTAATTGAAAAAATAAGTTAATTTCTACAGCAAATAAAACCTAGAAAAATGTCATTTTGAGCATGTGATTATAGAAAAGGAAATAGATAGGAAATGTGATATTTTTTTAAACAATAGATGGAAGACAAATTTTTTGGGGTCTTTTGCAATACTAAAGTGACTTATTCAATGAAGCAATTAAAATGAATAAAAATATAATTTAACTTGCAAAAAGCATGTGGTGCTTGGCCGTTCAAGAAATTATTTCTGACTTGATGCATTGAGATATGCGTAGCAGATTTCATTTTAATCTTTTCTTTTCTTTTTTTTACTGCAAAATTATGCAGCTCATCCCAAAATAGTCCTTTTATAATTTTTAAATGATATTTATGTTTTTTATAATTAATAGTTTTTATAAAAATACTGGTTATATGTATTTTTCGGCATGTTTCATTTCTTGTTATTCAATATATATATATATATATATATACTAGCTGACCCGGCAAACGTTGTTTAGCCATATAAATAATTTCCTAGTAATTTCTAGTGTAGACAAAAAATAGCTTACTTATTGTAAGTATGTATGTATGTTAGAATGTGTATATTGTATTTATGTAAGAATGTGGTATATGCGTGAAATAAGCATGGAGCGCTGCGAACGATGAGGGAATATAAAAATAACAAAAGGCAAACATTATTTTTAAGTTATTATAATTTATTCCTTAAAATTAATTATCATTAATTAAACAATAACGACAGTAAAACTATTAAACAATATCAATCTCTTAATGCTATAGCGTGAACAATATTTTTTGTTAGTCCATCTTTAGCTAACCCGTACCCGGCATTGCTCGGGTAATGGAATTAGTGGGGGATAACAGTGCTACGTGCACTTAGTTACGAAATTCCTCTATAATAATTACTTATTGTCTATAATTTTTTCCTAATTTTGGGAGGGTCCCGGCGCCCCTGGATTCCTTATATATATGCCCTTGTCCTTACCGATCCTTAAGGATGCTTTTAAAGTAGTTATTTTCTTTTCAAACCCAGGCCATCTACATTTTATTGTTATACCTGTGTTTAAGCAAGAACTTCTTTGTATACAACATTTTTTGGAGTTTTTTTTTCTGTTGATAAATTCATTAAGCTGCTAGATGAACTGACTCGGGAGAAAGCTACATAAAATTAGCCGTTTGAAAAACATTCTCCTCTTAAATTGATCCCTGCTACTTTTAACTTCTGTCCTTGTGACTTATTAACGGTTATTGCAAAGCAAACTTTTACGGGAAACTGCACTCTTCTAAATTCAAAAGGATACCCCGACGGAATTAGTGGACTGCGGGGTATTAAAACCAACACTCCTCGAGCACATCCAGTAATAATCGTAGCTTCGATTACATACTTATTAAGTCTAGTCATTCGTAGTCTGGTGTCATAGCATAATTTAGGTGGAGGAAGGTTTCGTAGTTGCATTACTGGTGTCCCAACTTTCAGGTGAAGTATGCGAGGTGGAAAAACTGGAATGAATTCATAAGACGCGTAATTTTTGCAGGATTGTTTTCAAAATTGATCAGGGTGTGCCAAAGCAATGCCAAATTATACAAAAAAAAATTTAGTCTCATTTTTATTTATCAATGGATTAGATTTGTAATGTTGAAGAGGGAAACCCAATAAACGACAAAATAATTTTTAAATGCGCAATTTTCTATCAGATTTTTTCAATCTTTCACACGATTTTGAAAAATTTATCGAATTTTATGTAAAAAAAATTTGATTGAGTTATCTTGAAAAGTTTCGGCGTAATTTAATATTAAAGCGAAATTTTGCCTCTTCGTTAAAAAATTCGTCAAAAATTCAGTTTTAAAAATTCGATTTTTTAAATTATATTGCAGAATACTATATCGTATTGCCTTTCAGGAAACATATTTTCTGTATTTTTCCAGCTAAGCGTCTATTTTACAGGGCCGTTCAAGAAATAGACCCGCCAAAATCGGCCTTTTTAAAAAAAAATCGATATTTAATTTTTGCGTCGACATTTCGTAAAATAAATTATATCTCCGTGGTCTACGATAAAAAGTCCATCCGATTCCACAGCGATATTGAGTATAAGTTGAACGGACGCGTAACGATGGCAATTTTAAAAACGCGGTTTTACTGGACGAAAAGGTACTCATGAGCGATCGCTTCTCCGGAAGGTCGGGTTTCACTCGGAAAGTAACTTTACAGGTTTTAATTTCACAGAAATTAAGGGGTTTTAATTAATTTCTCCTGAACTAATTGATATTTCGGGATGAAAAATAGATGTTGGCCGATTCTCATAGATACCGGATAAGCACAAAAAATTTCATCAAAATCGGTCAAGCCGTTTCGGAGGAGTATGGCAACGAAAACTGTGACACGAGAATTTTATATATTAGATATATATATATATATATATAACCTCTATGTTTTAATTCGGTAAATTTTTTTCTAACATTCTTTTTAGTTTAATATGTTTGGAATTAAGGTTTAGTATAATATATTCATTTTTATATTAAACTGTTTTAGGCTATGGATCTGATTTTAAGAGGACGTACTATAACAGCCCATGAAGCAAAAAGTATTGGCCTGGTGTCTGAAGTTATGGAAGCAAAATATCTTCCTTATGATCTTGTCAAGCGGGTTAAAACATTAGCTGAAAGTTCCATGACCGTTAGTATATGCGTTTGATTTAAGATAGCAATTAATACCTTATATACTGAAATTATTTCAAATGATTAAACATTTAATTTTTTAAGGCACTTAATTGGAATCCTATTTTTTCTGTCTGCCTTATGTATTTTCTTACCATTTGTTTAAACTATAAATTAAAGAAATCATGTTATAATCTAAAGATAATATCAAAAATGTTGGTCTTAAGATTTAAATCTTAATAGATATAAATTTCAAAAAAGCTTTCAGAGTGTACCTGTAAATTATATCCATTAAACGTTTTTTAGGTATCAGTAGTCATCAAGATATTTTTTTTAATTATTTTTGTACACTTGCAATGCTTTCATTGCATTTAATCCAGCATGTTATAGTCAGTTTGGGTTCTTTTTTTAAAAAAATATCATAAGCATAGTTATTAAATTTCTGCAACAAATAATAAATATTTATTATTGCTAAGCTATAATTGAGGAAATTCTCATAATATTTATCTACAAATTCATAGAATTAGCAGTAGAAATAACAAATAAAAATTATAATGGAATATGATCTGATAGTTATAATATTTAATTTTTAAATATTGCAGGAATATGTGTATTATGCATATCAAATACTCATATTTAAAAAAATAAATAAAAATAATTTATCCGGAAATTTAGCAGTAATTAGTGTTTTATGCAGTGTTTATTAATTTAGTGATTTTATTTGGAACATACTTTAAAAAAAAGATGCAATTTTGAAATGAGTACTGCTTACCTTCACTAGATAGATGTATTCTAATTGTTTAGTTTTGACCAAAAAAAAAAAAATCTTAAACATTTTGGAAATTGCATTTTAGAGGTCCCTAAAGCAGTTTTAAATTTTATCCGAATTGAATTTTTTAGAAACATTTAACTGACTAAATATCATTTTCAACATTGTGTCTTGATGTTAACAAATTTCTGAGTTAGTTGTTCTAATATATGAAATGATTCCATAACAGCTTTTTTATGAAATCATTTTAAAAGGCTTGTAGGATTTTTAAAAGTAAATATTGAATATTATATAACTGTGAAATTAACAAAAGGAATAAGTTTATAATTATATATAAATTTATAATTATATATAAAATTATATATAAATTTTATATAATTGTTAATTATATAGTAAAAAAAATTATATGTTATATATGCTTACAGAAATATATGTAATTAATCTTCTCAAATGGAACTGTCATGGTAATTGTGAAACTATTTAAGAAAATGTCTGACCATTTGTTTGATAAGTTTCTGGATTATTAGGTTTGATTAATAACTGTATTATGTATTTAAATGCCATTATTTTTCTATGTAATATAGCATGCAAAATAAAATTTCATGATATATTTATTGCTTTATTCCAACTTATCCTGTTTTATATCATGTAATTTCAAACAGAGATTCAGAATTAAAAGTGTGGACAATAGTTTCAATTGTCTAGACTGTCTGTGGGTTGATGGCTTAATAATCTTTTATGTTTGAACTTGACAAAGCAATACATTTGTATGGATTCGATCATAAGTGTGATATTTTCAATTACATTCCTGAGTAATATACCGAGTTTGTCTGTACGTATCAAAATTAAAGATGAAACAAGATTAAATGTGAGAAATTAGAATTTTGAAAGTAATGTTTACCTGTGGAAAAGTGACTCTTTGCTCTGAGCCACAAATTAAGTTTTCTCTTTGATGACTCTTGGATTTAAAATTTTATCTCAAGAACTATGATACATATATATGCCTCTTGCATACCAAATCAATTAACTCCAAAAATCAGAAAGTGGGGAAAAATGTTACATGATAATATATTTAAAATATAAATTTGGACACACATTGTAGAATGCATTCTGTTTATTTTACAGATTTCAAAATATTTAAAGTATAATATCTCAGGATTATAATAACAATTTTTGTTTTGTAATGATTGAGGGAATTAATCAATTTGGCTTGTGAAAAAAGTGATTACATCAAATTTAATATTTTATATATTGTTTGAGGTTATCAAGATTGAAAGATTATTGTTTTGAGAAATCTCGCCAGTCCACAAATTTCAATTTTTGAACTATGTCTGTCTGTCATTTTTCCTGTTTGTGAACATGACAGCTATGCTATCATCAGTCTAGCTCAAAAGCGTTTTCAACTATATTGATGAAATTTAGTATAAAATCTTCGTATGATTTAACATATACACCAAATTTCAGATTCCTGTCAAATTTTGAACAAAATTCTTCACCAGGAAATCTGACTGGATAGAAACATTAAAGCTTCAAGAACTAGATAATGTAAAATTTTATGCACAGACTTAACATCTGCAGTGTAAATGTATCTGGTAGTTAATCCTTTGTTAGTAGGTACTTTTACATACATACATGATAATTCAAAAATGCAATGAGTTGGATAAATAAAATTTAATACACTATTTAAGCATTTGAAAAGTAGATCTGTTTGAACCTGAACTAAAATTTTCAAGCAATTGATTGTGTTTTTACTTTTATATGTATGTGAAACATAAAATGTTCCTCTTAAAATAATAATGAAAAAACTGAGTGCACTTGATATTCAAAGCCTTTTTCAAAGTTCATAGTTTTTTCAAGGAAAGAGGAATACTTTTGTTCAGAAATGTGCCAAAAATTTTAGTGGAAAATACTCCTGCTTGTTTATTGATTGAAGCTCATTAATTTTTATTTTTGATAAAGATATTGCAACAATAATTATTATTTGTTGGAAATGACTATTCAGCTCTATAAACTGTTTCATTTGTTGCCTAATTTTACTCCTATCATATCAATTTGATCTTAAATTTTTATTATAATCATGCGAAGCATAATTTGTAGCATCAGGAAAAGTGCTTCATTTTGAAGAAAGGATCTTTCCTCAAAAAGTTTTATGAAAGTTTTTTGTTTATTTGTTCTTGTGGATTTTGTATACAATAAATAAAAAAATGAAATCAAAAGGTTTTGTTTGCCGGATGTATAGAAGGAAGTAGATGAAAGGGGAGAATTTGAGAAATGGATTCACTTTTATTCTTATTACCATGAAGCCTTTTTAACACATTGCATGTTCGATCATCATTTATCAATATGCTAATTGGAAGCAACTCCTTGAACAATCGGCAAAGGGATTTTAAATCTACTATTGTAAATTTAAATTTACTGTTGTGTACAATTACATTTGTTGATTGTATAAAATCCAGTGCAATGAAATTTTAATTTGGAGCTATAAGTTTTCAGTAATAGTAATTTCTTTTGCAGTGTGCTTTTTAAATAACATCATTCTTTTGAAAATTATGGCTTTTTGAAGCAGTTTTACCAAAGGTCAATTTTTATTTTTTAAAAAAAAGATCCAATATTTAAAAATTTAAAGAATATTTTGAGGAACTTTTATTCTGTAGATTTTGTTTTATTAAAAGCTTCTCTGTGATTTTTTAACTGATTTTTTTAGGGAAGGGGTCCTTTTATTGGGGAAATGTGCTATGAATATTTTTTAAAAAATAAGTGCTTATATTTGTGTCGAGTACTCTGCTGTAAAAAAAAAAAATCTGGAGTGTAGTTTTAATGTATTAAACTAATGAATATCTCTTATTAAAGAAAACCTGGCTGTAAAGTGACAAATGTTACCAGTGTAATATAAAATAGCCTTCCACATATACAAATAACTCGAAATCTTGACATTCCTGAGAATGCTGTGCACTTCAAGTGATTCATTTCTTAGAAATAGTTCAAAAACAATATTTTAAATCTATTAATTCTTTATATTATCATGCTCTTATATAATTTTTTTATTAATTTGCTTTATTTTATATTATTGTATCTACATTTTGATGTATAATAATTATGATGTTCAAAGATTTAGGTATATATAAACATTTCTGGGTTTCTAATTATATATAAGTAAATAAGGGCATGTTATAATAACACTAAAGTTTTAAACTTTAATTTTAATAATTTTTAGATAAAATATCTTGAATTCTAGGAACACTTTAATATGCCTTGAATGATAATGTTTTACAATTAAGCAATTGTATCTGACTTGCTACTTCCATTACACTTTTTTTTTTTTGGTTCTAATAAAATTGTAAAGTATAAAACTTCATTTTATTCACTTCTGATTCTTTCTATCCTTTTCATTTATAGGGTATGGAAACTGCAAAAGCAATGTTGAAAATGCGACTTCACATGGAGCTACTCATGGTTTTGGAAAATGAAGTGAAATTACTTCCTAAAATGTGGCTCTCTCGGCCATGTCAAGATGCTATACGAAATACTTCGCATACATGGCTCTTGACAGGATGATCGACTTTTTAAAAAAATAAATTGGTGTGTATCTTGTACATGAAAGTGAAATTATATTTTTAACTATCTGGTCCTTTATTATTGAAGTTGTATATATTGAGGACTCGTAATTAAGAGCATGAGATTGAAGATTTTAATTGCATGATTAGAATCATGATAAACATTAAGATAATAATTGCTGTTTAACAATTTCATCAATTTATTTTTGAAAAAACAAAAAAACATAACAAGTGAAGCATTTTTAATCAGATAGATTATAGTTACTCAAATCTTCAATGACATTTGTGAGCTTGTACACCATTTGTTTTGAAATGGTGTCTTAATTATTTTATTTTTAAAATTACAGTTTCAGTAGTTCCTCAATAATTTGAAATGCTACTAAACTGGGAATGTTTCAGTTTTTAATAATATCTTTGCTCTTACATAGTTGTAAATATTTGAATAATTATGGCTATGAAATAAATAACTTTGTTGTTTTTCTTTTAAGGACGCTCATTTTAAAACTTAACAGATTTACATATTTCATTTCATGCTGTGTCAGGTATTTTTGAGCAATTTATATTGGGTTGTTTTTGAAGGTGTCCCCTCCCATTCATTCAGATGTGTAAAGCAGTAGGTCTCAGGAGTAATAAATCAATACATCATCAGATTTTTTTTCTATATAAAGCAATTACAAAAACGCTCTATTTAATTTATTGTTTTATTCAAGAGAATTGAAAATATTAAAAAAAAAAATGCATGAACAACATTTAAAAAGTATGTGTAAAAATATTTTTGAGTTGTAACGATCATTTCTTTCAAATATGTTTTCTTTTAGCTTTCCTTCTATCATTCCTTTTAACAACCTAAATGCTAATAATATTGATCAAATTCCATTTTTTACCATTTTTAAAATACAGTAAAATCTTCAATGGCCTACGCCTTTCCAAACAGCAATGGGTTATCATTTTTGAAAACCAAATTTTTGTTAAAATGAAACTTAATTCATTGTTTCTGTGCAATTAATTCTAAGACTTATCGAGTTTTCCCTCTCGATTTTATTGCTAAATTGGAAAAGAAAATCCATAACTAAATTTCAACCAAGTTCCTGTTGTCATACCAATGTACCTTCAGAAAAGATGCATTTAATATAAAAAAGGCCATTTGAATCTGACTTTATAATAGAGACTGAAAACTCTCTTCCTAGTCAGATTTACTCAGATTATAAAAGGGAAAGTGATTGAGGAAATCAAGTAGCGACTGAAATTCTTTTTCTGTCTTCATTGTTTAAGACATTTATTTTATTTTAATTTCTGATATATATATATTTTTTTTGGGGGGGGGGGAAGGTGCATATACTTGTTCATTCTCCTTTTTATGTCTTTTTCTAAATAATTGTTTACAGGAAACAGAAAAAATGATTTTATTTGAAGTTGGTTGGATGAACTTACATCATCTGCTCAGCTAGTTTTGGTGACTATTTCTAGAGAATATTTTAATGTATCTTTGAGCCAAAAATATTCTTTCAAACAAAAATAATCATTAAGAGTAGAGTCTTTTAAGGAAGTTTTTCTATATTATTATATTGCAAAATAAATTGTTAAAAAACTACATGCCTTTTAAAAATTGCTTATTTATATATTTTTTACAATATAATACAGACAATAAACATTAAAAAGTTGTGCAATGTTATTTTGCAGGAGTAGGCATTTAGAAGATTTTACTGTATTTAAATATAAGAATTTCCTATTACTTTGTTTTATAGCTTCATTATAAGGATTTGGAAAATTTTATATTAGTTCATAATTTTGTATATTATCCTTATTGTTCCCTTTGACTGCCTACTATGTATATGTAGTTTTTTTCATACATTATTTACATGAAATGAAATGTTGCATTTGTGTCAATACTAAAAGTGGATGATCTGGAAGAAAATAAAATTTAGGAAAATAATTGACATAACTATAATAATCAAGAATATACACATAACCTGTTTTTCATATTTTTGAAAAGTATTTGTTTATTATTATAATTGCCAATTTTCAGGGTTGCCACACCACTGGGAAGACAAGGTAATTTAAAAATACAAGAAAATTCTGGGAAATGTGATTTATTTTTTCCCATCTAAGAATTTTCGATGTGTATTATGGAAACATGTCCCCTTTCTACTTTCTGTACTTTATCCTTTGTTCTTTATCCTTATTCCTAAATTGCTGCTTAATGAGCATGCACAAGACTTCTGTAATTGTGTAAAAAAGAAAAGAATATATTTCTCTGGCAGGAACAATCTTCCTGCGGTGATATTTAGTCTACCTTATTTGACTTAAGTCAATCCTGATTTAACCAAATAGGTCTGAGAAGTTCTGCAAATTCTTTATTACTTACTGCTAGATTAATAACCCTATTTAATATGGGGAAACTGACTCTTACTAGTCATGCCAAAAGAGGAAAACATACAAGACTGCTTGAAAGATCAAAGCATCATCATTACCTTTTAGTATCTAAAAGGGATACAGAAAAAGATGGCTTATCAAATCTGAAAACATTGAATTTAATGCATGAAAATAAACTGATTTTGAACTTTTTAGTTCAAGAGCAATAATTAAAAGCTGAATTTTTATAGGCATTCAAATTTGTTTCATCTCATTTATTCTTTAATGCATTTGATAATATTTTGAAAGTATTTTCGCATGCGTTCTCTGAAAGTGAGTGAAATAGCTAAAAAATGGACATTAAGCTGTGCTAAAATGTAGTACTTTTATTTGCTAAAGGTTAGTTCCATGAAAGTAAAGGCTGAAAATATCTGCAGAGGGGATAAATATTGATGTCCAAATGCATGAAATGGAGAAAATGAACAGATAAAAAAGTTAATTTTGCTTTGTAATTTTGTTGTTGTTAAAAAATCATTAAATGATTTATATCATGGTAAAAATATTTTGTATTATTTCACCCGCCCTTAATTTTGTGTGGCTTACAATTAAAGAACATGAGTGGTAATATCGTCTCCCTTAATATATGAATTTTTCATAGTAAGTTTTTGATAAGAAGTAGAAATTTTTTGTTTGTAAATATAAACTTTCTTTTATTATGTGAGTATTTTGAATAATGTTAAATTGTTGTTACCTTTCCTTGCCTTTTCCACTCTTTAAACCATATTGCATTATAATTAGCATATGAGTGCTATTCTCACAATTCCTTGTATCTGGCATATATGTACTGAGAAAAGGGAAAACACAAGGACTTTTTTCCCCAGATTTGAGTGGTAACCCTGATTTTTTTTGAAAATGTGCTAAAATTACAGCTAACTTACAATTTTCAAAAGAAAATTGGTTTTAAAGATAAATTTAAAATGGAATCAGTTGTATCTTAGTTATATACTATTTTAAAATTTGGTAGTTTTTAAATGGAATTCTAAAAGAAAAAAATATTTCAAAGTTGTAAAGTGATTATGATTGCTTTTCATATTACAATGAGTTTGTTTTTATTAATTGATAGCTTCATAAATAAGTTTTACTTTATTGTATCGAAAAATTCTCTATATAATTTTTAATTTTATTAAATATATTAAATATTTAGTTTGCTAAATGAACTCTTTTAGGATTTTTTTTCTTTTTAAAGTACCTATATTTTCATATCCATGCTAACTCAATTTACCCAGAAGAAAATTTAAAAAAATATTGGAGGAAGGGGGCAAAAGTATCTGTATCTAATCTGTATATAAAGGAAATACCATGTCATAAATATTATTATTGAATTTTGTTATCAAAGTGTATTTGCATATTTTTAAAAAAATTCAGAGGAGATCCTATCAAAATAAAAATTTTATTGCACTTTAAATTATGAATCATAGATAAAATCAGCTCATTCTAATTGGTTTAGTAAATTATTTATTTATGAAGGTTTGTATCAATCCTTCATTAAAAAAAGTTTTAGTCTCTTTAAATTTACGATTTCTGAATCATTTTGTCATGCAATAGTTAGTCAGTATTAAAATGGATTTTGCTGTTGAAATATGTATGGAGGGAAAATTGTTAATGTGACTTCAGAGATATTTGTTTGATTTCATTTCAAGATCTCAATTTAACTTCAAATGCTATTAAGGAATTCATTACTCATTTCATTAAAAACTTTTGTACCTGACAAGGGAATGAACTGCAGAATGTACATAAAAACTATCTGCATTTGTAGTGAATTATCAGATATTAAAAAAAAAATGTTGGAGGATTGTTAATAGTTCAGATTATAGACCTGAATGTTTATTTTTGGTATCCAGCATCAAAAGAAAAATCATACATATTTTTTGAAGATCCCAATATTTGAATTTGAAGCCTCTCTTTTGTATTGAAGGTTTTACATGTTGTAAATTATCAGAAAGTATTAATCTTAAACTGCATATATATTCAATGTTATTTGTCTGAATGTTTTCTATTAATCAGTTCATAAGATAGATTCAGATAAAAGATACTAGTGCATGTTAAATCATTAAATTGTTCCGGATCATTTCATTTGTTCTCATTTTTCATGAAAATGCCTTAAAACCTCAAATATACATTGTTCATCGTACCTTGAGTAATCGTCCTGTGAAATTTTTTTTAAATATTGCGTTTTCTAATATTAAGAACAAAATTTTCTGTATTTATTTGTTGTATTTATTAAATTTATTAATTTGACTGCCTTTAATATTGTGCACAATGATTAATAATCTTGCTCAAAGTTTGAGTCTTTTTTTGTATATATTATAATTGAAATAAAATCTTTGAGTGATACAATCATTAGAACTTATTCAAGGTAAAATGCTTGTCAATAAAATGTGTTGAAATAAAAATAGTCTGTCTTTTTATCTGAAGAATTTATTTTGACCTAAAATTTATTTACTTAATGGAAAAGATTTTAATTTCTCTTAATTTTATAAGCAAATTATTTAATTGCCAGTTCGCTGTTTTTTGTATTTGTTTGACACTAGAACCATTAGAAAGTATGCTGCTCTAAGTCTAGCATCCACCCAATATGACATGGGCATGTTATGCAACATCAAACAAATATATTTAGAAATTATCAAAAATAGCTAGAAAACATTTTTTTTTTATAACACAATTTCAGAAATATTTAGACTGCAAAATCGGTAAAAATATTATTTGTCCGTTGACAAAACACATGCAATCATTTCGCTTCTTAGGAGATTCATTCTGTCCCCACAAATCAGTTGCAATGTTATTTAAAGAAAGACAGTTATTTCACTCATCAAAAGACTGTCTGTCTCTAAATATGGACATTTTTTCTTTGATATTTGCTAATCAAACATTTCTTTCATCTTCTAGCCAAGGTTGAATTTTCTTTTTTTCTAAGATTGGGGGCCTAATGAAATTTGAATCACAGATTAAAATCAGACTTAAACAAAGAAATGCATCACACATGCATACCACAGCTGTTGCAATTTATGCATGCATAGTTTTATGTTTTTGTGCATGCATGGATAAGTGCAACGTTAAAATTGCAATTATAAAACTCCCTTTTTTATTTTGATATGATTTTAATGTACTAAAAATTTCATCAATAATTGCTCTACAAAATGGTATAAATATTTCCAATATCCATTGCCTATTTCTCAAGTTTTTGTGGTTCAAACATGCAGGCACTTTTAGGAGACCTCATTTTATACTATGTATAGATTGCCTCTTGACATTTTTATTAGATTTTTTTAATTTATTTAGAAAATAAGGGAATTTTGGTATTTCCCATTATAATTTGGAAAACATAATTGAATTAACTTATTTTGACACACTTAAAATACAAAACATTTTTTCTTTGATACCAATCTAATTCTAGATTTTTTTTTTTTTTGTAATATCAATAATGTTTTCAAAATAAAATTTAAATATGATTTTTAACAATTATTTTATTACTATTTCTTTATATTTTTAATCACATGCTGCGATTTTTAAAAGGGGGAAATTGCTTTCTCAGAATATAAAATCTGAATCAAATGTTTCACTTTAAATTATACACACTGTCATATATTTTTTCATATTATTTGAATTTCTTAAATGATTAGAATTTGATTTTTTTATATATATATTTCCTCATGGATCCAATTGTTTCCTCATAAATGGTTCATTATTATTAATAATAATAATTGATTTGCCATTTTTAGAACTGGCTTTTAAAGTGTTAGCTGCAAATGTACCTTAGCATGTTTTAAAATCTATAATATTACTCTAGTAATAAATAAGTTATTTTTTATGTTAATTATTACATTTAATTAATCCTTTTTCTATGACTTTTGTCATGCTTATTTTTACTTTTTCATTTTAAGAACTAAGGAAAGAGTAAATTTTGGGTTTGGAAATAAATATTATTAAGTTATTCCAAAGTAAGATAATAATAATAATAATTTAAAATAATCTGACTTTTATGGCTTTGCTGCTCATTTAAATTTTGCAATTTTATGTATAAAACCATTTGTTGCTTTTACACTTTTAGTACTATATTCGAATTGCAGTAATACAATAATAAAAATTATTTTTATGATTTTATTTGTTAGCAAAACTTCTAAGACTAAATTATGAAATCTGTTCTTTTATGGTTATACAAACTAGCTAATTATAGAAATTTAAAGTATATATTTTAAGATTGCAGATCTATAAAAGGACAAGTAAATGAGAACTGGTGAAAGATTCCTTAATTAAAATATATTTTAGATGCTCATCATTGAATTATTTCCTTTTCTCTAGAAATCTTAAATAGAAGAGCCAGCAAAAAAGATTCATTCTTTGGCATGAAATACCACAGAGACAGGAACTAAAAAAATTTGCACTATCTCATGCAGATATAAACAACTGTTATTTAATTGTTATTAAGTTATAAACAGAGTTCACATGCTTATAAAAGAATAAATTTAGGAACTATAACAGGTTTGGGACATAAATTGCTAATGATAAATTTAAATCTATATTTCCTTTGTTGAAATTGAAATAGTTACTATATATTTATTTTTCTTGTTAATTACTTTTATATTGAAGGTTATAAAGGGAACTTTTTATACCCACAGTTAACAGTTCAAAGAGATCACAATTCAAGCACTCTTACAGTTATTCCATCGCAATTTATGGCTAAAGGATAATTCACTCAAACTATTATTGTGTATTTACTTCAAACAATTTAAGTTTCCTTAACTCGTACAATTTCAGTCGCAAAAGAGGGGACCCTTTTTTTTTTTTTTATTTAAAACTATTTGACTTTGATGATCAGTTCCGTTAGAAATATTGTTTTATTTAATTTTTTTTACTCGCATAGATTTGACTTTATGTCGATATTTTCACCAAATGATCAGACATTAAAATCGTGTTGGTTTAATTGTTTTTTGCATAAGCTCTGCTTATTGTATACTTTCGTGAATTGTCTAAATTCTACGATATCGAACTTCGTTTTTTTTATACGTCTAGTAAATTTGCATATATACTAAACATAATCCTTCTTTCTTAACTTTAAACAATGGTAGAAAGTAATCTATTGCTAGAAATCATTCACAAAAAAAAAAAAAAAATAATAATAAAACCTAACTTTTACAAAAATTCTCACGACCATTAAATTGGTTATAATTATATATCTATATTAATAAAAATGTTTCTCGAAATACGTTGCTAAGCGCAAAACTAGAGAATGGCTCGACCGATTCGGCTAATTTTTTTTAAATATTTTTGTTAAGACACGAGGATGGTTCTTATGGAGAGAAAAAATGAAAAAACTGAGAGGAAAATAGTTAAAACGACACTTTTCTTACTTTCCCCCCAAAAATCTACATTTCCTTCCCCCACAACAACTGAATAGGATAGCAGGAAATAATAAATTATGATTTGTTTAGAAAGAAATGCGCGAAGTCAGTTGGTTTTCATTTATAGATTATTTTACGAAGTCTATTACTGCCTCATATATCATCAAAAAGTTTGCAAAATAATGAGAGAGGAGTGTTTAAAAACGCAACAAGAATATTAGATGAAATAATATTAAAAAATTTAAATGATGCATTTCTTGAATTATATAAAAAAGATTATATCGTTGTAATTTATTTTCATGAATAATCTTGTAGAGAATTTGAACTGTATAATATTTTCAAGGAGTTTCTATTGGAATCAAATTTTGATCTACAGCTTTAATTTATTGACCTTTAATTGAGACTATTAGTTTACAGCATCATGAAACACGTCAATTATTGAATCTTTTAATAAAAAGAGAAACATTAATTAATCACTTACGTTTATTTAAATGTTGCAGAAAATTTTCAATGCACTAAATTATAATTCACAAACTTCTGAAAATAAAAATTGATGTTAGAATGTTACGGTCAATATGAAGGATAGGGTCTTTAATTATTTAAATGCCATATATGATATATCTACAAAATTAAATAGCCATTGTTGAAAAGTTCGAATATGAAATTTTGATGAATACCTTACCGAAAAACATATTTTTGAAATTATATTTATTTGTGAACACGAGATAACATAAAAAGATTTTGAACTAGGGGGATAAATTTTAATAAGTGGTTTTACGATCAAAATTGTAGATATCTACCAGTTTTGAGCAAAATCTATTCTAAAAGTCCTATAAGTAACTCGAAAGCAGATAATAAGTTAACTGGATAACTACGATGCACGAGTTAGATGAATAAATTGTGCACATAGAATTACCATCTAAATTGCAATTCCGTATCAAATTTTAATAAATCAAGGAGTTGATTGTCTATCAGACTGAATAAAATTTTGTACATAAATTCAACATCTAAACTGCTGTACCATATTAAATTTTAAACTTAATCAATCAAGGAGTTGATTGTCTATTGGTCTGAATAAAATGTTGTACACATATTTGACACATAAATTGCAGTTCTGCATCAAATTTTAAAATACATTCGCCAAGGAGTTGATCGTTATCGTTTTCTACTTCTGCATGCATATAAAGATAAAAGAAAAATGCAGCAAGTTAGACAAATGAAACTTGATATTTAAATATTATTGAAATCGAAAGGACGCCCAGAATAAATATTTGGCTTACTTTAATGTATTCTGAAACACTAAATTATTTTTGGACTGGGTTATGAAAATAAATTATGAGCGTTCATAGTTGTCAAGCTGTCTATTCATTTTTTTTTTTAAATTGATATGAAAGGAAGGAGATGTTGGTGTGTCCGCTTTACAACAGAAGGGGGTGCAGTAGCTTCTGAGGGTATGGACCCCCGAGCACTCGAAGGCAGAAGTCTGACTTCTAGCTCATATGAAGTAGACACACCTATAACATTCGCTTGCACAGCACCTTATTACAGGGGGGGGGGCACATTCACTCATCTCTCAGATAGAACACAGAAGAACAACCATGCCTTGGCCGGGACGCCCATACTACCCCTGTGCTAGGAAGGAGAATGACCCTTTTATTAGAAAGTGCAAAATGAAATTTCGAAGATATTCCCATTGATATACCGAGTTAAGTTTCAAACCACGGAGAGTCCAGAAAGCACAATTTTGGAATTACGCCCGACTACTCGTCTGTGAACATAACTCTAAAGCATTTAAGCAAGACGAATGAAATTTGTTATGCCGTCTTTACATTAAATTTAGAGATTTCTATTATATTTTGTGCAAAATTCATTAAGAGAAAATTTATCCGTCTCAGTTCAAATGAGCATAACTACAGAGAATTAGAATTACCTACGCAAACATCTGAAACGTAACTCATTGTCAAATTTTGAACTAATTCATCTAGTTAAAAAAAAAAATAAAGCAAAAACATTTTCATGAGAAATATAGTTGCAAGCTTCATCATCGTAATCAATAAAAATTATTTACTTCATAATATATGAATTTTTTAATTATAAGAATTTTATTTTTAATAGCAAGTGTAATTAAAATCTAACTTCGTAAGTACGAAATACCCGAGGCCAAAAAAAAACTTTTACTTTCAACTAGAAACTATATTTCTACTGTATAGGGTATATTATGCTAAGTGTTTCAAGTTTAAAGACTATTGATTTCTGGAAAAATCCACATTATTTAGTTTCTCTTGGAGAGCAATAAAATTATTAAAAAAATGGCAGTATCTTATAAAATTTTAACACTTAACGAAAAGGGTATGTAGACTTACTTTTTTACTTAAACTTTTAGTACGCTGCGTTAGATGTTCATTTTATATACTTAGTGTTAATTTTTCAAGTTATTAATATTTGCAGTACAATTTGTCTGTTGATTCTACAACGAAGTTTCGCATGTTAGATTCTTAAACTTTAAAATAAGTAATTCTGTAGCTATAAAAATGGCAAGCGAAAAGATGAGGAAATTTGTGCGGATAAGTTACCCTATATAACTTTCAATGCAGATAGCTTATGATATTTTCTAACTGTTGCTCCCAGAAAAAAAAATGTGCGGAGGTTAGCGTATTCAGAAAAAGAATTTGAAAGTAGTGCATTGAATGCAGATGAACCTCGAGACAAATTAACGTTCCTAGAACCTTTTGATTTTTTCGGTGTACAAAGATCCAGGAAACTGAAAAAGGTAGAAGATTCGACTTGCCCGTTAAGTATTTATCGCATTTAATTGGAATTCATGTATAAATTGCCCTATATCTAACTCGGACATTACAAAAAGAAAATTGCGTTTCATTTCGCGCATATAAAATATATTTACAAAAAAAAAAAAAAAAAAAAAAAAAAAAAACACCTTTTTATCTGATAATTAAAAAAATGCACTTTATATTTCAGTTTATTATTTTAAAACTACTTTTTCACATATTCTGTAAGTTTCCTTTAATTTGACTAAAATTCTGCATTTTATATGGGGGGAGGGAAAATTTTGTCGAAATTTGGGATTCATTAAAAAAATATATCGATATACTTTTCGAATACATGCACAACTTTTACAAAAATGTATATGTGTTCCCTATAGCAAATAAAACGAATGTTGGAAATTTCAAAAAAAATATTCCTTTTTTGCAAAATGGAGAAAATAAATATTTATTCCCCATCAACTGCTGATCGATTTTCTAAATAACCTCATAACCGTAGCTTCACGAAAAAAAATGAGAGTTGAAGTATAATTTTTTACTTGGTTGAAGTTCAAAGTCAATTCATCACTGTTCTGGAGATATTCTGAAAAATATTTAAATTTGGAAGTATCCAGATACTTTTGATCATTAAGTGTACTTACTAAATTACTTATTACCCCCCCTCCCGACGCATAATTAATCAATGAACTGCATTCAGAATAACTAATCTATAATGCACTATCTTTTTAAACCTTTCAGAGTCAAGGTGAACTGATGTTAATTTAACGAGCTTGGTTTACATACATCAGTAAATTTATCTGAATATTTTACAGAATTTAAACTTTTTCTTTTTAGTATCAAGAATAGAAATTTTATATACAATTTAAAATAAAAATTAATAAGCAATGTTTTACTTACTTTGGTGCAGCATTTAATTTCTTACTAAATAAACGGAAGACTGCAATATTTTCTTCTAATGAAGAATAACAGTTACCTTCTGATCAGATTTAATAGAAATTAGCAAATAAAAAAAAAAGAAATATATATGAAACAAGCCAATTTAGAATATTTTATTTTTCGTATTGACAGTCCATAAACTTCTTTAAGAGCAATTTTATGCTCTGGTGTGGCATGACATTTAATACAGGATATATACAAATATTACAAATGTTCTGTAAATAATTAACAGTATTAATGAACAAATTTTACATTTATAAAAGCAAAGTCATTTTTATGAAAAGACATATCGTGAATATTATGTAATAAAAAAATCAATCAAAAAGTGTATGAAACCAGAGATTTCTTCCCTACTCAAGAAAGTTTGCAATACTAATTTTTGTGATGCAACTCAATAAATGAATTTAATTAATATTGAATTTCATTACTTAAAAAACTAAATGATATTTACTTCAATAAATTTCATTTACAAAACCAAACAAATTTTTGATACTTCATTTGGCAAAGCCATGGAAACTAAAGTTAGTTTATATATATTATTAGGATTATTCAAAGAAAAACAAAGACGCCAGCAATAAAAAAAAATTAGAACACTATTGCTTTTTATAAATAAAATTAAGTTGTCAATACACAACAAAAAGAATTTATGGTCTAACTTGTTTTCACCAATTACTGGTACTGTGGATAAGGGTCGTAAATAAATATTTGCTATTCAAAATTTTATCCACGAGAACCTTTTCTGAAATTTCAATTTTTTAAAAATTCTAATATCTTATTACTTTTTAAGATTTTCAACTTATGAATAGTCAATTTTATGTTGAATGTATGCAACTACTTCATGTATCATTCCTTTTTTAAAAATATAGCATTTTCCAAGGGAAAAAAATAAAGGGTAAATAACCATTTGATCAGTATCAAAGGAGGTGCAAGCAAATATGAACCAAAAGGTAAGAAGTATTAATAATTAAACATCGTTTAAAAATATTACTCTAAGTTCATTTTGAAAGGCACATTACATTTTATTTTTAAATCTATTTTATTACAGTTAGATAAATAAATACTGTTAAAGAAAATTCTTTAAAATCTTATTTGAAGTATGATTTTAAACCAGAGATATGCAAATGTCTTTAATTCAAATTCCTAGTAACAAAATGACTAAAATAAAATTATATCAAAAATAAATGTGACAGGAAGTTTTTATTTATTAAACAACTATTCAATATGATGATTAATCCTGAATGAGTCTATAAAAAAAAGATGAAATATTCAAAATGAAAGTTTTAAAATTTAAACTCCTTGTATTTCTTCGGTGGCTTAGTGCTTGTAAGTTGCTGCTTCTTTCTCTTATTTTTCTGGCGAGCAGCATGTTCAGCAACCATATCACTTAAATCTTCTTTTTCTAACTGTGATTGTTGTTCTCTCATAGTTTGCTCATAACGAGCAGCCATAGCAGCACTGTCCATTTCCAATTCACTAGGGTCCAAAGCAACTTCTATTCCCTGTGGAGGAACAGAGGAAGTTCCTGGCATTTTAAGTTTGCTTGCAGGAATGGCACCAGCTAGATCATATATGTGTGTGGATCCCATCATAGCAGCACCAATACGTTCACCTTTCTTTTCTGGTAGAATTGTGTACAATGCTGGTGTTTCACCACCTTCAATTTCAGATTCTATTTTTCTTTTACGAAGTTCTATCATGTCCGGAGTCTCCATGCCAGCAGGGATTGAGCTAAATCCACTAGGAGTGATAAGACCTTCAGCGGGGGTCACTAAACCAGATTCATCTTCAGCTTTTTCTTCCTCATCTTCGTCTTCTTCTTCATCCTCATCTTCTTCTTCTTCAGAAGACTCAGATTCAAGTTCACCCCAAAGAGTGTGATCAATTTCTTCTTCTTGGATATTAGGTTGATTATCAGCAATTTGAGTTCCAAACACATCACCATACAATGGACGGCCAGTTTCATCAACAGGTGGTTTACCCCAACCACCGGCATGATAACCAAACGAACAGTCTTCAGGTATTGGGGCATTGAGACCAGGAATTTTTAAATTGGGATAGGATGGAGGTGGTCCATAACGCTGCATGGCAATAAGCCAAGGTGGAGGACATTTTTGGGCATTAGGACCAGTGGGCATACCCAAGGCCGTTCTTAAATCATCACTTAAATCTCCTGGCTTTTTTTCTTTTAATCTTGTTTCAAATTCTTTTCCTTCATAATATAAATCACCATGAATAGTCATCTTAGGTTTGGTTTGCCATTTGAAAAATGCATCATGAAGCTTTTGATAATCAATATCAATTTTGCCTAATTTAGGTCTTACTCTTTCACGCATCTTAGCTTTCATTGTTTTCTGATCTTCTTTTTCTTGCAACGCTTGTCGCATTTCCATGATACCTGTTCGTTTGATGAAATCTGGCAGTTCAAAAGCAGGCTTTTCAATCCCCCGCTTTCCTTGCAAATACTTTCGTTTGAAACACCAATGCCGAGGTACAGGCACAGTATTACGAGAAGCTTTTAAATGCAATAAAAGAACAGGATCTTTAGCAGTTACATCATGCATTTCCACCAGCTCTGGTCGGCTAACTTTTTGTTTTAACTCTGCAACTGTCATTCTACTTAGTTTTTTCAATTTCCTTTTAGATAACTTTGGTTTTTCTTCTTCTATTTTATCGTCATCGTCTCGTTCATCATCATCGTCGTCATCATCTAAATCAACAGGTTTTTTTCTTAGAGCCATAGGATTAATACTTTCTTCCTTAGTCTGATCTTTAGTAACATCTACTGGTGCTTCGTCTTTATCTTTTTCAGCATCAGTTAGCTTAAATCTCTCAAATATTTTCATAAACTGAGAATATAATGGATCTGAAACATCTATGACTTCCTGTACATATTCCACATCAATATCTTTATTTGTATCATTATGTTTTTCTATAAATATATCATTTTTTTCTTCAATTTTTGAATGACGATTTTTCTTTTTCTTCTTCTTGCGACGTTTATTTTTAGATTCTTTGTTTTTCATAACAGAATCGTCATCCTCATTATAAACATCTTCATCATCAACAGAAATTAACATAACAGGAGCAGATTTTTGGGATGGACCTTTATCATCAGCAGTAGGAGCAGGTTGCACATCTGCATCAGGATCTATTCCAAGAAGTTGAGCTCTTTCATTTTTAAGAGCAAGAACTTTTTCAATAGCTTGAGGCAATTTTATGTCTTCTTCAGATAATTTTGATTGTTCATCAATTAGAAATTGCTTTTGTTCATCATCTATTTTCTGTGCTTCTTCCTCTTCAGAAACACTAGTTTTCCTGAGACGTTCTTCTTCTAAAAGACGTTTCTGCTCTTCTGCTTTCATACGCATTCTGTGTTCTTCTTGAGCACGCTTCATTTGTTCTTCAACAAGCCATTTCTCTTGTTCTAATCTCATCTCTTCTTCTACCTCCATTCTCCTCTCTGCTGCTTTTTTATTTTCTTCTTCCTCAGCAAGTTTTTTCATTTCATTTATTTTTTCTTGCTCGATCTTTAATCTAGCTTCTTCCTGAGCTTCAAATATAGCCTCTTCTTCAGCTCTGTGTCTGGCTTCTTTTTCTGCTCTGAGTCTGGCTTCTTTTTCTGCTCTGAGCCTAGCTTCTTCTTCGGCCCTGAGCCTAGCTTTTTCCTCAGCCCTGAGCCTAGCTTCTTCTTCAGCTTTCAGCCTAGCTTCTTCTTCAGCCCTGAGCCTAGCTTCTTCTTCAGCTCTGAGCCTAGCATTTTCTTCTGCCCTGAGCCTAGCTTCTTCTTCTGC